>PVIY010017900.1:0-48597 GCA_004026745.1 Myrmecophaga tridactyla
CCAACCCAGTTCTTAATCTAAAAGCCTTTGGGCCTCCCATTAGACCACCAATAATTGTTTTCTCGGAACTTTTCTTCTCTTCTAATATTCTAATATTGTTCCTTAGGGGACTCCTCAGACTGCTCTTCCTAATCAGGATTCAGTAAATCAACTTCCATACAGCAGGGAAATTTTTATTTTGGTGTTAGTGGTTGTTTTGTTTTTAAACATAGTCAAGCTTACTTTATGAATCAGCTAATGAGTATTTTACTATTCAAAAACCTATTTATTGCACTTTGGAATATGCAGAGATACTCTATACACTACTTTCTAAGAAAGAATCATTGAACAGAATAGAAATTAGCAGATGCTTGGGAAACAGAAGATTATAGCTGACTCCATTCCCTCTCTTTCCATTTGGCAGCCATCTGCCCAGCAGAAGAATAAAATCATGAAATTTTTATAAGGGAACTTAAAGTCATCTGGTAAAATCTCCATATTTTACAGTTGAGAATACTGAAAAACTAAAAGTCCAAAGAAATTTAGTGATTATTAGGTACAATCTCCAAGAAGATGAGCATCAATGATGCTCCTCATCTTCTAATACATTCAAGCCTGGTGTAATTCTCTCTCATTTAATCAAGGCTGACTTGTGTATCCAGTAGAATATGGTAGATGAAACAGTGTATGATATCCAAAGCTGGGTCATAAGGGTATTGCAGCTTTTGGCTTGGCCCCTTAGATCATTTGCTCCAGGTGAATCCAGCCACCATATCATGAGGACACTTAAGAAACCTCTTGGAGAGGAACCAGCTTGTCAGTACCAACTTGACAGCCTTGTGATTGATCCCCTTGGGAATGAGCCCCCAGCCCTTCTGATGATTGCATTACTAGCTGACATCTCACTGCAATTTCCTGAGAAACCTCAAGCCAGAGCTGCTGCTCTTCAATTCTTGATCTTATGAGATAAAATAAGATTATTGTTATTTTAAGTCATGAAGTTTTGAGATGATATTTCATGCAACAGTAGATAACTAATACAGTGACTAACACCAAGACAGAGAAGTCATTAGAGGGAGATATACAAATAGACTTCTAGTGTATTTCCTGAACTGCAACACATAGAGTTTTGAGGCTACATTAGTGTGAGTTTTCCATGGCCAATGATATCATTCTCATGTAATTACGTTTGTTCTATTTCATCATCATATTTTACTTCTCTCAGAAATATTAAGTATAAACACAAAATTATTCTATAAATACTCCTACTAAAAAATAAGACAAACTATTTTTCCTTTTATCCCACATTCTTCTACAGGTAGCAACCCATTTTCTGTATCCTTTTTATAGAAAAACTCTTTAATAGAGGTTTTTTACACTGCCTGTCACTGTTTTTTCAATTCTAATTCTCTCTCAGATCCACCTGTGATGGTTTGAAACTCTTGGTACTCCATGATCATGTTCTTAAAGCTAATCCATTCCTGTAGGTGTAGACCCATTGTGGGAGGGGACCTTTTGAATAGGTTGTTTCAGCTGAAGTGGGTCTTAATCCTCTTACAGGAGTCTTTTAAAAGAGATGAACTTCAGAGAAGCTGACAGAAAAAATCCAGAGAAGCTCTGAGGGAAAAGCAAGAGAAGCAGAGAAAGAGGCAGCCAGAAGCTGAAAACTTCTCTACCTGAAACCCAGAAGAGAAGGACCAACAGAAGAAGGTCATGTGTTTTGCCATGGGAGAGCGGGGTTGAGGATTGCCAGTAGTCTGCCTTCAGAGTTCAGATATTCTGTTGATGATGTCTTGATTTGGACATTTTTCACAGCCTAAGAACTGTAAATTTGTAAGCTTATAATACATCTCCACTGTAAAAACCAACCCATATCTGGCGTATAGCATTTCATCAGCTTAGCAAACTAAAACATTAATCATATCATTCTGTTATTCACACTTCTCTGAAAAACTTACAATAAGATCACCAGTAGACTCCATATTGCCAAATCCAATTCATAATTCTCAAGATACATTTACTTAAACTTTTTTCAGCATTAGATGCAATTATTGGTTGACTTCTTGAAATACGTTCTTCAACAGGGGTCCTGGACACTACACATTCCTGATTTTGCTCCGACTTCATTCTTCTCAATTTCTTTTACTTATCCTTGCTCCTACTGCTGACCTATAAATGGACTCAATTTCTACTTATCATCACATTCATCCTCCTTGGTGATCTTAACCAAGCCCACGAAATATAGACCTTGAGCCCCCAAATCTCCCCTAAGCTCCAGATCTATGTAGCTAACAACTGACTTTATGGATGCACTCAGATGTCTAGTATGTTCCTCAAATTTAACCAAACTCTTGATTCCCCACCCTAAACCTGCTCATTCCCAGTCTTTTTCACTTCAGTAAGCAGAGATATATGAACATGTTTCTCCCCAGTCTTCACTTGCTTGAGCCAAAAACTCTGGATTCATAATTGTGTTCTATCTTTCTTAAATGATATTACCCCCAATTATCAACCATTTATATGTTATCTACCTTTGAAATATATCTCAAGTAAGACTCCTTACAAATTCTATAGTCACTGCTAAAGCTAAACCTTGGACTTCCATATCTCCCTTGGACTAATGTATTGATCTCAACTGGTCTGATCACTTCCTTTCCTTTTTCCCTACAATCTATTTTCTGCACAGAAGTTAAAGAAGTCCCTTAAATCCCTCCAGTGGCTTCCCACAATACTTAGAATAAAGTTCAAACCATGACCTACATGGTCCCAAATGAGCAGGTTTGGTTCCCTCTGCTCTCATTTCATTTCCACCTTCACTCCCCTAAAGGCTCACTGGCCTTCCTTTATAAGAAGTACATAAAATCCCACCCCATGACTTCAAACTTCATACTCCCTCTGCTTGAAATGTTCTTCCCCCATATATTGACATGCTTCACTCTCCCATTTCCATCAAACACATCTCAAAAAACACCGCTTTAGATGGCCTTTCCCTAATCATCTTTCCTAAAAAGAGATCTTCATGCTTCTCCTCCTCTAAAATTTATCCTGCTTTAATATTCTTTGTGGACTTATAATTCTCACCTTTTTTATTGCTTATTTTCTTCCCACCAGAATATTAAACCTCTGAATGCAAGACTTTGTTTTCTTCTCTATTGTACCCTCATTGTCTAAATTAGTGTCTGACACATGGTAAGTTTCCTATAAATTATATTTTGGAATGAATGAATGGATGCTACCTCAAGTCCTAAAAAGTCCCACATTTTTCTTTTTAAACATGGGCAGGAATCGGGAATTGAACCCGGGTCCTCTGGCATGGCAGGCGAGCATTCTTGCCTGCTGAGCCACCGTAGCCCACCCAAAGTCCCACATTTTGAAGCATCTATCATTTTATCTCTATCGGTGAGTCCTGTGTCACATAATGGGTGTTCCATAAATATTAATCAAATAAACAGATGGAAATTTAACCCTCTTAGAAGCAGATGTTCATCCAGATTAACTGGGAAGCTCATACCTCACCTTCTGCTTCCAATGTTATTGCTCCTTCTGGGCACAGTGCCTGATTTAGAGGAAACTTAAAAAATATATGTAGAAGAAGTAAATGAATGTTTAAATAAATAAATGAATGGACACCTGCCCCTAGAAAGTATATTAACAAGAAAAAGGGATTGTTGCCAGCCCACACAAAACAGAGGAATCAAGAAGGATATCATGTAAGAAGAAGGGGTTGGATTTGGTTCTTAGGATATGGTGAATGATTTCCAAAATAAAAATTTTAATGGAGTAGTCAGGGCAGAAGTCAGCTCACTACAAGTAAATGTGTTAGAACATAGTGGTATTAAAAACAGATAATATTTAAAGAAACTTGACCAAAAAAAAAAAAAGGAATACAAGGAAGAATAAAAGAATAGTAACTTAAATGGGTTAAATGATCATTTAACATAATTTGTTTACATTAAATATAAAACATTTGTGACTATATATAAATATAAACATTAAATATTTGCAATGTTTAGTCAGTATTGATGATTCTTAAGCATGTATCCATAAGGAGATTATTACAAGTGACAATGGCTGTATTTTGAAATGAATCTATCTTTTTCTAACTGTTTACAGGGTTCTAGATCACAGATTTAGAATATCTAATGAAAGCAGAAGACCCTGTCTAGAGAAAGTGTGTGATTTAAAATTATCAGAGACTTTTGTTCTCTCTCAATTGTCTCAGGCTTTAATATGTGTAAACCAAAAACTAATAAGCTAGTTTTATAATTTAAATAGGGACTTTTCAAAGTCCTTTTAGAAGCTATTGATGCTAAACCATGTAAATTTAATATATAAAAAATAATAGTTTGTGATTATTATGTAGTCATAGTTTTATGACCTATAGTACTTTAAAAATGTTAATTTAATAATTCTTCCAGTACATCTATACTATTAATCATCTCTCCCCTGGTGTAATTTGATGTAGAAAATTTTTCTCATTTTATTCCTTGAGTATTAGAGATTTTAAATAACATACTTGGAAAGAAACAATAAGTTGTCAGAAATCAAATTTAATATTACTTCCAAGGTATAATAATTACCATGAAGTGGAAAATAAATGATCTCGTCATAATTTTTTTTTTGGTTGAAATGTACTTCTGAAGTCTGCAGTACCAAAGTTTTCTTAGAAATAAATGACCAGTTCAATAAACGATGGAAGCATAAACTCTCTGTTCTCAAAGTTTTGTTAATACATTAGCCATTATTGAAATTGCTAATTGATAAAATATGCTGTATGAATACATTATAAAATAATATTAAGTTTTAAGATGTTGCAACTAAAGGTTGAGCTTTGAGGAGAAATTGGTATAGTCAGACACCTTTGTTTTTGTATAACCCATATTTTATTTAATTTTTTATTTTGATTCTATGGAACTTAAATTTTTCTAGACACTTTAAGAAAACTTTATATTTTTAATAATTTAAGATATATGTATACTATACTTAAATGTGTTTATTAAATAAATGCTCCAAATTGCCTACCAAATGTGGCTTCAGATATGTAATCTTATATATTATATCTAATGAGATTGCTGAGCTTGCAGTAATTTGCCCAATGAGCTATCATGACAAAGTTTTTGTCTTTCTTCTACTGGAATCCTGAGTATATTCATAATCTTTTATGTTAGCAAATAGTGATTCAGTCAGAGGATTTAGCTGAGGGCAAAGTAAAGCTAAATGAGAAAAGAACCTCACATTAATACTGAGGCCCTGAGAATCTGAGATTCTATCTAAAGAGAAAGATTCTAACAAAGTGGAGGATATATTAAATTTGTTTTATAAAAAAGCCTCTGAAAGCTACTGTATTAGGCAGGTTCTCAAAAAAAATAGACAAAGAACTGATATATAAGTATATATAAACATGAAAAGTTTTTTTTTTTAAGGAATTGACCCAAGGGATTGTGGGATCTGGCAAATCTGAAATCTGTAGGGCAGGCCATCAGGCTGGAAACTCAGGCTCCATAGAATTTCTTTTCTAGGAAACCTTTGCTTTTATTCTAAGGCATTCAACTGATTAGATGAGACCCACCCACATTATCCAGGCTAATCTTTATTTAAAATCAATTAATTGTAGATTTTAAACACATCTACAAAATATCTTCACAACACCTAGATGAACATTTGTTTAAATAACTGGGTACTATAATGTAGCCAAATTGATGCATAAAACTCCCCATCACACTGACTTACTCTGAAATGTTCAAATAAAATCCAAAAGAAAATTTTTGTATTTACTTATTTAATTTACAAGTAAATGTCATATATACTCATTTGCATCCTATTGGGCCATTTTGAGGAGCTAGATTTGGTGAGCTCAAGTAATTCGCTATTTATTTTGCTCTTTACTCAGTCCTCAGTCAAGTAGGACCTGCCACTTCATTTTAGAAATAGAGCAACTCAGGTGGAGTCACCCAAAGACACAAAGGTAGAGTAAAAATCAGACCCTGCTCTTCTCTCAATGATCTAAAGCCCCTATTCTACCTGGCCTCCCAACTGCTTTATGGCAACCCCATCACCCTAATAATTAGGCTATGTTGAGCTAAGAGTAATAGTAAAATGCAAATAGCAGTGGCTTAAACAAGACAGAAGTAACTTCATGTCTCCCCTGAAAGGCATCCTGCTGTAGGGAGCCCATGGCTGGAACAGCCACTGATTTCTCTGTTCCACAAGCAGCAGCTCTTTCTACTTTATTGCTCTGCTTGTGCCATATCATCTTTATTTGTGAGACTATATACCAAGTTAAAAGTTAGTGATTCAATTATAACAACAATGTTTATACATATGAGGAAAGACACTTAGGGTAGGAGACCTGCAGTCTCTGGAGTAGAATAATTTTTTTCTTTAATGTATGTAATATAATAGTTATCCACTTTCAAGATTTAAAGTTAAGCATGGTTCTAGGGTTTTGAATTTAATAAAATAATCAATTATTGAATTATCCTTTATCTAGATTCAAAATAGTTTTTCTTTGAAACATAAATGAAAATCTTCAACTTCTTTTACATGCTTTTTTCCATTCTGGGGCTGTTTATTGTTTAGAGTATTTTGTTCCTTCTTCCTAGGGAAACAGAAGCATTAGTGCCAAATAACAGGGTCCATTACACTAGGGTTCCATTGGAACACATGTAGATGATAAATTAACAATCATAATAATAATCAAAATTCTTATAAATCCATACTATGTTTTTCTTTTCCTACATCAACTGCTTTTCCTTTATTAATACTGCATAATTCAAATGGCACTTCCTGGTAAGAATAGAGCAACATCGAAATGACAAGGATTGTGCTGCCTTTTTCCAACACTTAACTTTTGATGTTAAAAGCTTACCCTTAAAACATTAGTGAATGGGAGTGGAAAATGGATTACAATATCCCAAAGAAATCAAAGAGCAAGAATATGGATTGTATTTAATACTACATCACAGTCTCTGCCAGACATTTCAATAAAGAATTCATTCTCTGTAGCCATGAAAATAGTGCAGTTAAGCAAATTTTGTGCTAACTTCTACACACCACATGGAGGCCTTAATTAACCTGTCTTGTGAGTCACTAAGCCTTTATGAATTCCTTTTATGCTGCATTGTGGGAATATGACATTTACTTCTTCACACCATTTTGACTTTTTTCAATTATTGCTATGAAAAAATTTATTGAGCAAATGTCACTTTAAAAGGAGCCATGGCCTCGTAGTGGCCACTCCTCCAGGTGGCTGGTATTGACTGTTAAAAAAGAAATAGCAATATAATGAAAAGGCCTGAAATTTCCTAATGTGACCTTTAACACCAGTAGTGGTACCCTGATCTTGTTAATCAAGTGGCTTGGGAAACATGCAGCAAAACTCAAAGAAAAAGCAAGCTTGGTCATTTGTGAAAATCTGAGAATTAATTTTTGCCTTTCAATTATCACAAGCAGCATAGATCTAACTTTTATCCATTAAGGGCTATATCCATGCTTTCTTGATTTTGATATTCACAGCACAAAAGATGTCAAGCTTATGTTTGATCTCTCTTAGGTACAATAATATGTGTCAGTGACCAGTAAAGTTAGCGCATCAAAGCCATCTGCACAGTTCCAATTCCCTCAATACCTGATAGGGAGAAGGTTATTCTTTGTGTATCCAGAGCCTGATAATCTTTCAGTAATTAGGGCAACTTCTTACTGCTTTCTGGGTGCTGAGAAAAGAAAAATACTATGAGTGTTTAATGCAATACACCATGACCTTGTTCTGAGATATTTTCTTATAAGATAAAAAGAAAAAGCAAATAGATTTTAAAGAGGTAAAATGAAGGCAAATCCCAAAGTGATGCATAAAGTAAACATCAGGTGAAATACAAAGACTGGAAGAATTGATTATACCACTTGGTTGCTCTCCTGAGAAAAATAAAAGAAGCAGGGACATGCTCTGTTACTCTTTGCATGTAAAAGTTGGCTTGGAAACAATACACTGACATCCCCGCCATGCAGATAACTCCAAAAGCAGTGTGCTGCAGCAACGCTTATCATATAGGAAATTTCTGGGCCTATTGATTGACAGCTACAGAATGTACCTTAATGGTCTTCTCTTTGTGAGTCCATTTTAATGAAAAAGCAATGAAATTACATGGAAGAAAATGGGGCTCAAAGGCTAAATAGAAAATGGTCCAAAAAAGCCGTCAAAATATCAAGATGCTTCACTAAACATTTCACATGAAAATAACAGCTTGATTATTCTAGTACTAGTTAGATGAGGCAAGAAACTAGTGACTACCATCATGGGTTTAGACATTTCACAAGAAAAACCGGCCGAGTACATAAAATATCGGATGCTGAGCACAATGTTTTCTGACAGTTTCATAGATTCTTATCATTAGATTATCTTAATGATCACCAACATCCTCACCAGCCCTGGTCTGAACACCTTAGACCAGATAACCACAAGCTCACTGACAGCTGATTGAATGATCACTAATCCTCAGAACACTTTCATTTGTATTTTACATCTACTAGCACTGCTACCTAGAGTCGAGTCATAAGCCTTTCAGCTCTCAAAGTGGGGAAAAAAACAAACTTTTTCTAGCATGTTCTGCTGTAGACTCCAAAAACATTTAGTTTCTCGGTCCATAAAGAAAAATGACATTTCCTTCAAACTCGGCTAAAAGTTAAAATATTTATTTATATCAAAGAAAGGTAAGGTGCATTAGAATAAAAAAAGGAAGTAATCAAGCATCTGGAGATTTTTTAACTTTTTGATCCTTTCTGTAATTTCAGGATTAATTTCAGTCGCAGCATGAAATGCTTTTGGGGTCTTTAAGAAAGAGAAGTTGATTGAGAAACTTGTTTACATTAGTGATAGTCTATGCTCTACAAGGGAAACAAAGATAAGGACTAATATTGATAATATCATTAATTTAGAATTGATTTCCTTCTACTTCTATTGATAATTTAAGGTGACTTCAAGAAGTAGAGTCAGTAGCTGTATAGATAAGAACAAAATACATTGTCAGAAGGAAACAAAGCCAGACTGAGATGTGGGTACTTGGGGAAGGCTAATAATCTGACATGACTTGGAAATGGTTTTCTCTAAAAATTAATTAAGCATTTATTGAGAACCTAACTGTACTGAGTATTTTGTGAGGAAAAGATGTTGGTTGCAATACTTACCTATCTACCTTTATCCTGAATCAGTCCATTTAGGCCTAAATTCAAATGCTTCCCACAGCAAAGGAAAAGTTTTACAGTTAACTGGATCCATCCTCTTTCAAAGGCAGTTCACCATCTATTGGTATTTGAGAATCTTTCTTAAGTATCTCACTTCCCCAAACTTCAAACAACTCATTCCTTACAAACTGGGATACTCAAAGTCAAATTACAACTACCTCATTTTTGTACCCACGCAATGTGCTGATACCTACTTAGATGGTCTCGCTGGGTAGTTTAACTTTGTCTGCCTCCTCCAACAAAGTTAGCTCTGGGCTCCAAACTGAAGAAAGAGGGTCCTGGTCCTAAAAGCAATGCAGAGAAAAACTTGACCAGTGACTTACTCTTTAGCAAATTCTGCACTCAGGCTTCCCAGGGCTTGCAATATGCTTTTTGTGTAAGATTTCTTGTTTTATCTAGTATTCCCATACATTTGTTTTCTACCTCTATACAATCATAAGCCAGATGCTTAACAGTTCCTATGGACCCATCAGAAAAGTCACCAAGTAGGGGCAGCTCATGAAGTGACAAGAGATGAGACAGAGCTGAATTTAAATGAGAACACCACCATGCCCCTTAAGACAAAGATTCATTTGCAGCACTGACCTACTTTGGTGTGTGGGAAGGGGAAAAGATACACACATTTCTATCTCACAAAGCATAAGGCTGGGAAGGTAGGGGACTTGGACAGATTTTTAATTATCAACTTGATCTTTTGTATCACCTTTAGGGTGCAAGTGTTTTTCCAAAGCAACTTTAGCTTGAACGAAAAAGTAAAAACAGACTTTCAACTCAGATATTCTAAAGCTAAACACACACACACAAATACACACGCAAAGAAGACAGACATTTATCAAAAGAGATTATGAAAGGTGATGGGTAGGAAGACTTTGTCAAAGAAAAAAATAAACAAAATACAAGTGAATAGAATCCACAAAGACAGTAACGTTAAAAAGGCACACATTTTATGACACCAATAAAGAAAATAATTGGTATAATCTCAAAACTTTAAAGAGAGCTAACCAAATGTTACTGAGCTTTGAATCAGAACAATTAAAAAGTAATGAAAATAATGTGTGTATTAAAAATGAAACAGACATCAAAATTAACCAATTAATAAAAGAATCATCGTCGTCTTATTTTGCTTTTCCCCAAAAGCAGATCCTAAGACAAGGATTCAAAGGCAAGTGGTTCATTTGTGAGGTGAAGGGGATGCCAATAAGAGAATAGGGATGTGAAAAAAAGGGAAGAAAACATCCAATAAGCAGCTGCATTATCCAGCTGCCACCACCACAGGTAACTGGATGACAATCCTCACGGAGACACGGAGACATTTGTGGTCAGTGTAAAACACATACCTTAGAGTCAAGCTGTCTAAGGAGCAAGGAAGGAGAGGCAATTTCATACCAAAACTTGTCAGTCATCAAATGAGGGCTACTTTCAGGGGAATTATTTCTCTGCCCTTTCAGTTTGCAAACAGGAGACAACAGGGGCTACAAACGCAAGAGAATGCCCACCAACAAAGAAACATGTCGCCCACTGAAGTGGCAAAAGCATCAGATGCTGGTAGTACACTGAATGTATCTACTACTGAGGTCTCGTGGGACCTAAGGAAAACTTAGGATAGAGATACTCATGCATTAGATGCAGGAGTTCAAATCCATGTAACAGGAAGCTACTCACCTCTGCCAGGGATCTTCTTTGACTCTAAGCCACTGAGACATATTCTCAAAAAACACTGCCTTAAATGTTCAGTGAAATAAAAACGTATGCCTCATCAAAAAATATATGTTTCATGACCTACGTACACCAAAGGAGATAAGGTCTTCAGTAAATCAAAAGATAAGAGACTCCTTGACTCAAAATCCCCCATCACAAGTTGGTAAAAAAAACTGAAGAGGGGAAGTAGTTACTTAATGCTCAGCCCTTAAACATACAAACATATATAAAAATGAATTGGGAGCTTCACTTCAACTCCTGGTGGACCAGGAGCCCTTAAATGGAAAAATAAATTCCTATTTCTGGAAGCTCAAAGGAAAGTCAACAGTGGAGAAATTCCCCAGCGCAGGACTGTCACAGAGTACAGAGAGAGCCCAGAGCGAGTCTCACCTCAATGCTGCATCTGCTGTCAGCCTGAAAAAACAGAACTACATTTACCACTTCCGCCCATCTGGTACGCACATCAAGACTTGATTCATTTCAATAATGAAAAATACACACTTGCATTATGGAGACAATTATAAAAATAATTAGAGAAAAGCAAATTTTTTTTAATATGGTTATATTTTTCTAAGAGCCATTTGGAAGCTAATACATATAAATATCTTAAAATAATAGATCAGATAATGTAATCAGTGGATTGGATAGAGGAAAATCATGTATCGAAACTATGAAGATACTTGACATTTTCGGCAAACACTTTCACTGTACTTCTTGATAATACTAATTCAAACAAATTTGGGGGTCACTAACTTTTGCACACATTCTAAATAATCTAGGGAAAATAATGAATTTGGTTTCTTTGCTTGTTTGCTTGATTTCTCAAGAATCTAATACTTAAAAAATTCTTTGCCTAGGCACTATCAGAAAGTTTTCATCATTCTAAAGCTGGCGAATTAATCAGAGGGTCCTTAAAAAATTCATTGGTAGCCATGGCAGTAGGCATGGATACCCAGTTACACATGTGTTAGCTAGCATACATGCTGGTCCTCAACTGAAGGTCTAGTTAATGCTGTCACCCAGAATAACTGCATGTGGCCATTTCCTGTGGACGTGGCTTCTTCATATGGTGGCAAGTGTCCCAAGAAAGAGCAAAAGCCAGGCAGGAGTTGTGTTGTTTTTTAAGACCTACTCCTAGAAGTCATACATCATCATTTCTGCTGCTTTCTATTGGTTGGAAGCAGTTACAATGGTTTGCACTGGCTCAAGAGTAGGGAATATATACTGTACCTCTCACTAAGCTGTGTATATGGTCACATTGTGATAGAAGATTGTGGGGCATGATATACACTGATGCAGCTATTTTTGGAAAATGAAATTTGCAGTACCATAAAATATGGTCAATCAATCCTACACCAGAAGGATTGATCTTTACCCCACAGCCTGATAGGGCCAACCACCTATAATAAAGACTGGTTGTTATATTTTATGGGATGGGAAGTGAAGCCTTTGGAGAATTTTTGCCAGAATTGATCTCTTCCAAACATTTGAGGCAGAAGAAATCAAGGTAACAAGACAAGTGGAAAGTAGTCATTTTAATCAATTAAATCATGCATTCTCCCATATATCTTTCTCCAGATTGTTACAGTATTTTCAATAACATCTCATCATACCTTTAAAATTATTATAGAACTCAAGTAGAGAATTATGGTGTTTCATATAATATTTATTTAAATTGTAAAGGAAATAGCATAACAAATCAAAGCTGAAACATTTGAAAAACAAGCTTTCATCTGAGTCTCCAATACTGACAAAAAGCCTTCACCTGCGGGAATGCACAATCTACCTTGGTTTTTTCACCTCCAATAGGATCTATAGTCCAACATGACAGGGTAATATCTTTTTCTCCCCTTTACAGAACTGCACCATCGCTATCACACACACATCTTCAAATGAAAGAATTATGTGGTCTGGACTCTAATCATGTCTGTTTGTTTGTTAATTTTTTATTTTGAAATACTTTCAAATTTATAGGACAGTTGCAAAAATAATACAAACTCTTTAAAGAGCATTCCAACGTAACCCGCTGCCCTACATACCCCACATCCACCAGTTGTAACTTTTGCCACTTTGCCCTATCATTCAATCCGTCTATTTTCTGAACATTTGAGAGCAGGTTGCACACATTATACTCTTTAATACATAGTACTCCCATGCTACATTTCCTATTAACTAGGATATTAATTTATGTAACTATGTTAAGTACAGTTATCAATACTATGAAATTTAACCTTGATATAAAGCCCACATTCTATATTCCATTTTTTCTTAGGCCTCAATATGCTCTCTTTTTTTTTTTCTTTCTTCTTTTTTTCCCATTTCGTAATTGGGTTGTCTGTCTTTTTGTTGTTGAGTTGAGCAATCTTTTTATATATTCTGGTCAATATGGTCTTTTAAACCTTTTCTCTTCCACACTTAGATCCTATCCAGTATCATGTACTATATTTAATTGTCATTATCTATTTTAGTTTCTCTTTGTTTTTTTTAAAAAATTGTAGAATAAATCTTCCCTCTGAAACATTCCATTCAGTGGGATTAATCACATTCACAATGCTGCAGTGCCCTTACCACCATCCATTACTCTAACTTTCCCTTCACCCCAGACAGAAACCCTAGACTCATCTTGCATTGTTACCATTGCCTCTGCCCACCCCCCACCCCGGTAACCTGTACTCTATTTTTGTTTCTATAAATGTATATATTCTTTTGCATTTTCTTTGTCATTACCATGGGACTTAAGTTTAGCATTCAAATCTACAATCTTGTTTGATACCTACTTAACAAGTTCAATAGAAATAATGGCTGGAAACTTCCAAAATTTAAAGAAAGAAATTTACACATATGTTCAAGGCTCATAATGATCTTTAAGCAAATAAACCCAAATAGGCCTTCATGTAGCCATGTTATATTCAAACTTGTTGAATGACAAAGATAGAGAACTTTGAAAACCTCAGGAGACAAGCAACATGATATATACAAGGGAGCCTCAATACGATTGTGGGGTAATCCAGCATTGACCCAGGAAATTGGTGCTGCTGAAGAACTAGCTATCTTCTGACTATTTGCTGTGCCATCCTCAACACATAGCTTCAGTCTCAAGATTTAAGTAGACTGTCTTTACTCTATTATATCATATTCCAGCCACTTGCAAGCGAGAAGGAGGAAGAGGGAGGCACTCTCCTCCTCTTTATGATCATGGCCCAGAGGATGTGTCACCACTTCCACGTAGTGGATCCTAGTCACATGATCTTACCTCACAATACAGAAAGCTGTCATATGGCCACCTTTATGAAGCTTCCATTACTATAGATAAAGGGGGAACAGATATTAGGGGGCAAGCGGTAGTCTTTGGCACAACTTTAGAATCAGAATCAGATAGATTTGAGCTTTAATCCCAACTCTGTAATTTATTGGCTGTTAGACCTTGTACAGATTATCCTATAAGATTTCAGTATCCTCATCTCATCTGATTCATCTCAAAGAGACCTTGAGAAGATTGCATGCAGTAATGAATATGAAATGTTTGGTCCAGTGTTTGGAGCAGGTAGAAAAGGTCTTGGTTATTTAGGATATAAGTGGATATGCCAAGATCATAAAGACTGAGCGTCAGAGCAGGTAACTCAAGGTTGAAATGTATCCCTAATTTCTTAATTGATTTTTGTTTTCTTCTAGTCATTTGTAACCAATCATCAGAGGTCAATAGTTTTTCTACATAGGCATATTAAATGCAGCACTCTGCATTAATAATGATTTTCTTACACTGATTGAAGGTGGCAAATGTCAGCCAAGTTCAGTGAGTTCAGAGAAGAGTGAAAATGCGGTCCAGTTATTCTCTTCTCTCAACTGCCAACATCCATTGAAATCTGACTGACCTAAACCTTCACCAATAAAAGCATTAAAGCAATATATAGAAATACATCATGCATCCAGGCTTGCTAGCAAAACACAGTTTCCCCGAGGATTCTGAGCAGATGGTCCAGAGAAACTTCCAGAAAAAAAGGAAGAAGTCAAGTAGGCAAGTCTCTTCTCAACCCTTTCAACATTTCAAGCAGAACAACTCTACTTTGGGGGATTGTGATCATGTTTTCTTTTGTTTCTGAGGTAACTTTTCTTTCTCTTTTTATAAAATAATATGAAATATTTTCTGTAGCAAGAATCAGGTTCTGATGGTTAAATAGATTGATATCAATTATTTCTTAGGCATTATACTTTTAAAGTATTTATCTGCAATTCATGTGAAAGATAATTTCCTCTACAGAAAAAGATGCACACAGTACCTGGCATATAAAGATCTTAAGAGATTTATTGAGTAATTAAATACAGGAAAAATTACATCATCTTCTTATAAGTTTGTATCTTCACAATACAAAGTCCTTTCCAACATAAAAGCACACATTTATTTCAAGGCAGGATATTTTGCACTGATGAGGATTTTACTCCTGGATTTGTAACTAGTTCCTCGAGTTTGGATCAGGCACATTTCCGCGTGTGTCTTAAATAATAGCAGAGTCTGTGACTTAATCTCAGAACCTGGCTGACATACTCTTCCCTGTTTCAAGCACAGAGTGAATTTGGATGGATAAATAGATAATTTTGTATGCAAGATCAATAATTTTTCATGCAAAATACAAATTGAAAATCTGTGCATTTCTCATAAACATGCATACCACATGTTTATTTGTTTATTCCTTTGGTGTCAGGTTCTATCTATTATGGCAAGGGTGGGGTACAATAAAATGAATCCATAAAATGCACAAAATAAGATATCTTTCCCTTTATAAAGGAAGACAGAATCCTTTTGAAGTACGTCCTATCCTCAGCAATTTTTGTAGCAACTATTCAAATATTTAATATGAAATCAATACTCAAAGACAGCATAAGAAAATGTATCCTAAGCAAATTGATGATCTCTACATTGCAGAAAAATCTTGTATCATTTGAAAATTCCATTGATTTAAAAGTAGAGGATTGAATTTGTTGGCAGAAGAATTCTCTTTGCCTGAAGTAACTGTTAAAGTCTCTTTCTATTTAAACCGTGTTAAAGGGGCTTCCTTATTGTTGTCCAAATGAATGTGAAGTCTTCATAAAACATACAAATTGAATGAACACGTCCAGGAGCAGGAAAGTGGGGATTTTCATATAATAATGGACCATAGAGCATGTTGAAAAACTGGAACTTGCCTCCACTCAGGAAAGAAACATACATCTGTGCTCCACGGCGACCATTAACAACCATGTATTCATTGATTTTTCAGCCTTAAGAAAAGAACAGCATATTAAAGCCCTGGTCAGTTGTAAATAGCTAATTCTTCATATTCCATCCATTTTATGAGTGGTCAGTTATCAAAGAAACATTGCCAAAGTTTTGTTTTTCTTATAGTATTGTTACTAACAGCAGAAAAAAGTAAAAATTATGATATTGCATGAATAAGTCTGTTTTATTTGAAATATGATTCTTAAAGAACTAGGTAATGTTTTTAATTCCCCCCTAATTGGGTGACTTGAAGTGCAGAGTAAAATAAATGCTTTTAAATTCTTGTGATCTTTATTTCCAGCACAATATGACCACTTATGACCATATTTTCTACAAAGGGAGCTTTGTGGTCTTACAACACAATAGATAATAAATTTTTGCTAGCTGGGTAGATATCAAAAGCTAAATTGCACAGACTAATTCACACAAAGAGAAAAGAAATGTCTTTCCTTCCCTTCTTCCTCTGTGACCACAAAGCTGTAAGGTCTCCTTTATTTGTTTCTATTGATTCCTCTTCTACTTTCTTCTCCAAAGTGGCTTCTCACAATCCATGGAATTGCCAACAATTGAACAAATTTTTCTTACAAATACAATGACAGAAACCTCTTTGTCAGTAATTGGAAACTTCCTATTTTCCTTGGAAATCAGTGGAGATCCAGGAGACATGGCATAGATGGAAAGTAGGGAAATTCTTTTTTGCCTTTAGTGACTACAATTTTGTTTCAACTAAAATTCTCTTCAGATTATTAAAGTCTGGTTATCCATTTAATAGCAAGATAAGGCATTCAAGATTTCCTAAGATACAGTACATCCAAATTATATTCACAAGATTTTTAAAATGACATATAAGCTCTTTGTTTTTAAAAAAGTTTAATATTAAACTTGCATGGAGAACACATTCACATATGGAACTGTTTGACGAAACTTCTGTTAAAATGTTGATGTCATGTTACCATTAATAGGCTGTCTTTGTAGCACAATAAACTTTACAATTAATCGTACACCAAATTTTGTGACAGAAATATTTTATATAAGTTTCTAAAAAGAGAATAAAATGTATAATGAACATTTTTCTCCTCAATTGTGATGTTAAATGATAGCAAAATTAAGAGTGAACGTCATAGATATTGATTATAACTAAGGATTCTTATAACAGAAATGTATTAGTATTTGCAGGTGGCCTCTGGTCTCATTTTTCAACCTGTAGACTAGCATATCAATATTAAAAGTCATAAATATTTTATCATGGCTTTTAAGAAGAAACAAACCACATGTCACAGTAAAATGCATATATAAGATCATTATGATTATAGTTAAAGGTCATTTGGAAAGTTATAAATAGAAGTAAGATTACTCTGGGTCTCAATAAATGCTTCTAAATTCTTTCCTTCCTACCAACATTAAAAGCCTTTGGGGGGCTGCAAGGGTAGGTCAGTGCTAGAATTCTTACCTGCCATGTGGGAGACTCGGGTTCAATTCCCCAGGTCTGTGCACTTCTCCCCCAGAACAAACAAACAAGCAGAACAAACAAAAAACAAAGAGTCAAACAAAAATTCAACAAATTGCGCTGCGATAACAGCGTATTTCCATAATACTTATTAGGAAAAGATAATGAAATGTGACCCTGCCATACAGCATTAAAAAAATAGCCTTTACGATGAGAACCTTAGCCATGTCCTAATTCTAATCTGCTACTTTTCCCCATCCTGGTTACCAAACTAAAGAAACGGCATAACAGATATTTATTGAGCACCAACCCTTCCCTTGTTTTTGTTAGATCATCTGAGGGATAAAATATAGTAGTATTTTGTCCACAAATATTTCAGATGTTAGGTGTTTCATTATAGTTTCTGAGATGATAAGTTTACAGAATACCAGGGACAGATCTGTCCAATGGGAGATAAATTGAAGGAAGCTCAAGTTCTATGTGGCCATTATCTGCTGGTTTAGGACATCAAAGCTGTACTTCTGCAAGTCATCAATCAAGGAATACTCTTGTTTCACCAAATTGCCAAAAATATAGTGTATATATGACAACGAAAATGTGACAGCTCTCATCCCTGGGCCTTTTAAGTGTTGCGAATGTGTTCTCGATTTCTAACCTTCCCTACTTTTTTTGATGCCACTCCAAATACTTCAGTGGTGCCTTTCCTTTAATATCAGTGAAAATCACTCCTCTTGATTTGTGAAGTGCTGTATAACTTGAATTTCTGGATCTCCTTGTCCCAGGTTGTCTACATAGTTCCTAAGCTCCTAGATATATAAAAGGGTTATAGTCTTTTAATCTGGAATCTTTCTTTTTGTAAATTCTGATGGAAAATTATTCTAATAGCTTCTAAGAATTCATCTTTTCTTGTAGCTATATCTAGAGGTTCTAGGGACACAAAGTCAAATAAAATAGTGTGTCTACCTTGATTTAAAATGAGCATGGCTAGAGGACAAGTGACAAGAGATTAAAGAATGAGAAATGAATGCTAGAGTCAATACCACATTTATAAAAAGGCAAATGCAGAACTAAACTAATGAACCCTTGATTTGAGTTCAAGAAGTCTGGCTTTAGATTCTGTGCTCATGGATACACTGGAATGTCAAAATAAAAGAACTAAAGGGAGAAAAGTTTACTATCAGAGTTAAATATTGGACTTTTTAAAATTTCAAAGCCTGAAGAATTTCAATATCTAACAAGGTACATGTGTTCACAGAGGTTGGCTGTTTTAATGAAGTAGCTTTTTGGTATTAAATTATTATAATATTGGTCATTTAACGATTCCTTCATGTATCATAGTGGTATTGTGCCCATTTACTCTATATTATTCCATTTTTCCATGAAATGGAATGTCTACCACGATAAGGTGGGCATTATTACTGGCATTTTGCAACATAAGGATTTGAGGATCAGTTAGCTTAACCTCTTGTTTCTTATTCACAAAGCCCATACAAAACAGAAGCAGAATTAAAATTCAGGTTTTCAATTTTTAAACAGCTTATTGAAGTATAAAATGCATACACTTAGATAAGTTCAATGCTGATTATTTTTCAAAAATATATATTTATATATAAACAAATCACTAGCCTCCAAGTCAAGAAATTGAACATTATCAGCATCTCAAATTCCCTTTTGTTTTCCTTTCTAACTTCTAACCCTTAAGATTAGTTTTGTCTGTTTTTGAACTCTATATAATGGAACAATGCAGTGTGTATTCTTGTATTGGGATCGCATCAGTCAATGTAAAGCATAGGCCTTTTTGACTTGCATATCTAAGCTCTTTTGCTTCCAGAAGTGAAGGTTTTAGAGTTGAAATGTTTAAGGAGCCATAAGGCTAATGTGCCAATTGAGCCAATATCGATTTTGAAATAACTCAAGAAGAAGATGGGGAAGAAGTTGTCACCTAAAGGACAAAATCTTCTATGGTCATAGAAAAGTGACCAGGGATTTCAAAGAAGACAGTAACACTGAAAAAAAAAAAAGCATTAAATGGGGCGTATGATGCAAAAATAGATGAGTATTCATTTAGAAAATTAATGGGAATAAAGAGAATTGCCAAATTTCTTCCTGCCTCCATAATATATGGAAAGTAAGAGAAATACTGTCTCCAGAAAAGGATGAAGTTTCAATTCCGGGCAGAAAGAGACCTTCAAGAGAATTTTATCTTTAGTTCACAAGAACAAAATATATTCTAGGAAGATTCATTTGGTGCAAAGAGGATCCAGTTACTATTACTAGGAACACTGAAGTGACTGATAATCCTCACTGTCCCAATATCCCCAACTTCCATCCAACCAGAATATATACAACCTATGGCTTTGTTCTAATTGTATTCTTATATGCTCTCTGCTTTCTTATTTGCCAATTGTAGGTACTCTGCATTTTCATTCTCATTTCTCCTAATTACCTCTCCTATACTCATATTAAATTATGTGACCTTAACATACTTGGCATTACTCCTCTTATCTTCTGAAGCTCAGACTGCCTCACTTCAGTCTCAGTGATTTTCCCCAAAATACATATTAACTTGCCTTCCTACTTACAATCTCCTACTTCAGACTGTTATCTTTATAATGTTTTTTTCCTAATTGTTAAAATTAGTTCCCCCTTTGGTTTCAAATCACATGTAGATATAACAGCTCATAATTGTTGAGAAGAACAGGACAAAATTGATAGAAATCGTTTCCCTGGGTATGGCCAAGGATTAGAAAATGGAAAATAACATCTCATGAACCCCTATCCTTGTATTTACCAAAGTGAAATTGAGTCAATGCTGAAATACTGAAATGGTCAGAAGAATACTCTCTTTTCAACCATTCATATAGCAATAGTAACTAACTAAATAAAATAAGACCTTTGGAAATTATCTTTGGAGGGAAAGATAAATAATGAATGGTAGCCAGAGTTGGGATTTGGATAACTGATAGCTGAGGTATAAGTATCGGGGCTTTTGTTTTGAGCAGCTTTATAAAGTGTATAATTCATTGATTTTTTTTCTAAATTTAGAGAGTTATGCAATCATCACCACAATCTGAATTTAGTCATCCACCAACCCAAAAAGATCCCTTATGCTTATCTAAATTCAATTCCATTCTTACCTCCAGCCACAGACAATCACTAATCTTTCTGTTTCTATATGTTTGTCTTTTCTGGACATTTAATATATATGTATTCATAGAACATGTGGATTTTTGAGTCTGACTTCTTTTAATTAGGATAATGTATTTGAGGTTCATCCAGATGGTTCATCCCTTTGTTTGCTGAATAATATTCCATTGTTTGGATATACCTTATTTTGTATCCATTCACCAATTGATCCAGTATGTATTGTTTCCATTTTTGGACTATTATTAATTATGTTACTATGGACAGTTACATAAAAGTCTTTGTGTGGATATTCATTTCCATTCTCTTGGTTAGATTTACAAGTGAAATTTCTAGATTATGTGGTAAATTTACATGTAACTTTTTTCCTTTTTTATGGTTGCTAGGACTCTGTTTTTAGACACATTTGTGTTCATAATTGCTAAGTCTGTCTGATGACCTTTATAACATTTAAAGAATATCCCTCTTTCTCTTGAGTGATATTTTTTCCTTAAAGTCTGATATGTGTCATATTAGCATATCCTTTCCAGCTCACATATTGTTACTGTTCGCATGACTTATCATTTGTCAACTTTTTACTTTCAGCCTATTTGTACATTGGAATCCAAATTATATCTCTTGTAGACAGTATACTTTTGGATCCTGTTTTTCTATACAAACTGATAGTTTCTTTCTTTGGATTGGAGTGTTTAAACCATTTACATTTAAGGTAATTATTGATATAGTTGGTTCTTTGCCTCCCATTGTGCTATTTTCTTTCTATATATCTTATGTCCATTGTTTCTCTGTTCTTTTTAGTGTTTTCTAAAAATACATAAAATATATTTCAGAAAAATATAGAAACTTCAATACATGATAGCTTCATTTTCTCCCACTCTGTTTATCCTATAATTATCAAATATATTACAGCTTTGTATGCTACAAGCCCAACAATACAGTTTTTTTCTTTTTTAATTGCAGAACAGATTTCAGAGTGTGATATGGGTTACAATTTGACAATTTTAAGTTTCTGCTTCTTGCTGCTCTAAGTGCTCCAACACACTGGAGACTAAAAGAAATATCAACATACTGATTCAGTAATCATACTCACTTGTTAAACCCTAACTTCTCTGTATAACTCCACCTTCTCCTTTGATCTTTCTCCCAATCTTTAGGGTTATTTGGGCTATGTCCATTCTAACTTTTTCATGTTGGAAGGGGTTGTCAATAATATGGGATAGATTTGGAACTAGTTGATGTTCTGGGAAGCCCCTCTAGGTTTCAGGACTTATCTGACCTAGGAACCCATATGGAGGTTGTAGGTTCCTGAAAAGTAATCATGGTACTTGGAACTTTTGTAGAATCTCAGATAAAGCCCGAGGTGTTCTTCAGGGTCTGCAGGAATGGTTTTGGTTAGGGTTTCGCAAACCACGATAGGTAGCAATGTCTTGCTGAAGCTTGTGTAAGAGTAGCTCCCAGAGTAGCCTCTCGACTCTATTTGAACTCTCTCAGCCACTGATACCTTATTTGTTATACTTCTTTTCCCCTTTTAGTCAGGATGGCTTTGTCACTCCCATGATGCCAAGGCCAGGCTCTTCCCTGGGAGTCATTTCCCACATTGCCAGGGAGACTTTCACCCCTGCATGTCATGTCCTACATTGTGGGGAGAGTAATGATTTCACTAGCAGAGATGGGCTTGGAGAGAGACAGGCCACATCTGAGCAACAAAAGAGGTCTTCTGAAATTAAGTCTAAGGCATACCTATAGGTAGACTAACCTTCTCCACTGTATAAATAACAATACAGTTTTATAACTACTGTTTTACACAGATTTCATTTAGAGCAATTAAGAGAAGAAAAGAGAAATAATATTACCCTGTGTTTTATATTTATCTACGAAAAGTCTTTAGCAGTACATGATAAAGGTAACTGAAGCTATCATCAGGCATCACTGCCTTTTTCAACTAAAGATAGTCTTTTAATACTTCCTGTAAAGCAGGCCTACTAGGGCAAATTCATTCAGTCTTTGTTTACCTGGAGACATCTTTATTTTGCCTTCAGTTTTTGAAGGATAGTTTTGATGGATATAGAATTCTTTGTTCACATTTTTTTCATTCAGTCCTTTTGATTATATGATTCCATTGTTTTCTAGCCTGTATTATTTTTGTTAAGAAATAAGCTATTATCTCATTGCAATTCCTTTCTATGTGACGTATTATTTTTCTGTCACTGATTTCAAGATTTTCTCTTTGCCTTTGACTTTTATCAGTTGATTATGTAGTATCTAAGTATGAATCACTTTGTGCTCATCGATTTAGAGTTCATAGAGCTTATCTTGCTTGTCATCAAATTTGGGAATGTTTCATCTAACATCCTTTCAAACATTTTTGTGCCCTTTTCTTTCTTTCTTCTTTGGTTACTTTCATTAGATAAATGTTAATATGCTTGCTGGTGTTCCATAGGTCTTTTTTTGGGGGTGGTGGTGCATGGTCTGGAAATCAAACCCAGGTCTCCCGCATGAAAGGTGGGCATTATAACCTCTGCTACTCATGCACCCTGTTCCATAGGTCTTTGAAACTTAGTTGATCTGTGTCTATTATTTTTTATTTCTGTTATTCAGATTGAATAATTTCTATTGATCTATCTCCAAATTCACTAAGCCTTTCTTCTACTAGTTCTAATCTGCTATTGAGTCTATCTAGTGAAATTCCCATTTTAGTTTATTTACTTTAAGCTCCAGAACTTCCATTATTGGATTAGTGAGTATTTTTCTTTAGCTCTATGAACATAGTTTCCCTTAGTTCTTTTACCATATTTATAAAATAGTTGCTTTGAAGTCATTATCTAATAATTCCAACTTCTAGACTTCCTCAGAGAGTAATAATTCTATTGACTGTTTTTTTTTTTACTATGTATGGCTCTCCTGTTTCATAAATGTCTTGCTTAAAAATTGAGCATTTGTTAACATATTAAAGTAATTTGTATTCTGACCCCCTCTCGTTGGTTGTCCTTGTTGCTGGAATTGTGGAGTTTTTTTTAACCTTTTTTTGCACTAATCCTGTAGTCTGTCTTCCCCAAAGTATACAACTACTCCTGTCTCTGCTCAGCTTTTTTTTTTTCCATTACTCCTATTTTTATTTTTAAGCTTTAATTCCTAAGGGGTCACTCTATGTCCAGGAAAGCTTATTGTTCAGCAAATAGTTGAACAGTTGTGCTTAAATACTTCAAGTTAGTATGCCTTCTACCCTTTGCTGATAAATCTCTGTGTGGCTTAGGAATGCATTCAAAATTCAAACAGCTTGCAAATTTGCTTCTGGTTTTACTTTCTGTGAAGGGGGGCCTCCTGTTCAGTCAGGGATTACTAGATAGTTAAAGCCTCTCTGGTATCTCCTGAGCATATGTACAGCCTTCTTGATAACTAGTGATATACGGTATTTCAAATTAATTAAGATTTTGAATTTTGGTTCTGGTGGAACTCTGTTGTGCCACAATGGGAGAATGAGGCTTTAGTGCATGAGAAAAGATAGTTTATTTTTCACAGGTCCCAAGGAGAGAAGGGTGCTGCAGATATCAACTGGAAGGATGATTAGCTTGGTGCTCAACCAGCAAGTGAGAGCACACAAGTAGAGTGAGGAGGACCCGTGAACTTGTATATTTAGTGTGGTATAGGGGTGGAGGTTAGTAGATTTCCATGAGCATCAAGGATTGGTTAGTTTAAAGCAAACTCATATGAAAAGAAAAAGGGACTGGTGGCCCAAGGACAGAATAGGGATGATTAGTTTATCAATCTTCTATGGCTGCTTCATTCCCTACCATCTCCTTGTTAAATTTCTAGACAATCCTCTGATCTACAGCTTGATCACAACCAATATCACAATTACAGGCTAACTGCAATAGATTAAAAAAAATAGCTTCCCTTATTTTTGCAGCCAATATCAATCTTTTTTTACAGTATCACTGAGAGTTAATTTTTCCAATTTCTTCTCCAAATCAAATAAGTCCCCTCCAGCATCAAAGCTATTGATCCTTATAGTCTGCTGTGTCTTGATAGAGCTAGAATCCCACTGCTGGAGGGAGGTGTGAGTAGCCTCAGGCTAAAATGCTAGGTTTAGCTTTACTTAACACTTCTCAGTTTTTTGTATGTATTTGATTAATCTATAGAGTCCTGGAATAATTGTTTTTGACAAATTTTTCCAATTTTACCATTGTTTTTGGGGGGAAGAGCATTAGCTGCTCACTCAGACAATTCTGGAGGTTCCCACTCTGATTATTCATGTTTAACAAGACATTTGAGCATGGATCCTGGTTTTTTTTCCCATATCTTCTCAGTGAGAATTTACCACCCAGTTTTCTCACTGACCTTTATAATTTTCACATCTTGGAATGCGTAAAAAAAACCCTGCGTTTGTTCTTTCTGTATCTTCCCTCTTAGATCTCCAGCATTGGATCATCTGAGCATCAAGGTACAAAGACTCTTTCAGTTGAGCTTCTGGAGACTGACTTTTCCCAACATGTTGGGAGTGGCTGAATGAAAAGGAACACAGGACTGAAGAAACTGGAACCAAGATACATATACTGTCTGAGAATGGATCCAGTCTTGAAGCCAGAACCATCTCTGAACTTTCTAGGTAATTTAGCTGTTAGATTTTTTATATTATGAGCTAGTATGAGCTGTACCACTGCTACTTGCAATTTAAAAATCCTGATATATATATATAAGTACAGACATTTATACACATATGTACATACATATGTATATATATTCTCATAGTATCATGACATTTTCTTTCATTGCACTTATCACAGCTTTAATATTGCATTTATATCTATAATATATTTTTTCTTCCAGATGGTAAGCTACATGATGGAAATTATATTTCTTTTGTTTAATGTTTCTATAAGATATGTCTCTTTTTTTCTGTCCAGGTTCCAATAACCCTTGTTTAGTTCAGGTTAAGGCGCACTGTAAATAATCTTATGGGAGACAGTGCCTATAAGGAATTTGGAAGGGAGTGAGGAAAATTCTCCTCTTCTTTATCCTCTGAAAATTGGGGTGAAATATTTGACCTAGTGTTGGCCAATCAGGTGTTATTTGTACTCTCATATTCGAATCTTGATAGGGACACAGAAAGGGAGAGTTCGAATTTATTTTCCAGCATCAGCAGTGATATCCATCAGGAACTGTAACATCGTACATACTGACCAAATTTTTTTTTGCTTTCCTGTTGACCTTTTCTAGCAGCCTTGGTTACTGAAGATCTCTCAATACCAGTCTTGCAACTTCAAGCTGCTGTTAATGTGTCCTCTTAATACATTTCAAGGGTCTCAAAAAAACAAAAAACAAACTAACAAATAAAACCTACTGATCAATCAGTGAATCTTCTGTGATTAGCACAAGATAAGCAACAATAAGTAATTATTGAAAGAATGAATTCTGATAAAGATAAAGATTTGGGGAGAAGATGTTTTTATTTGGCTGTATTTTTTTCCAATTCACTGAATTCACATATATGTATGGAGAGGAACTGTGATAAGCTCTCACATATAAAGAGATGAGTAAAACAATGCACATCTTATAAGTAAAGACTGTTAGGGGTGAAATGAAAAGAATAAAAGATAAAACACCTAATAGTTATTTTCCCCTAGAATTCTACTTTTGTCAGAATTTTTAATAACTGTTGTGTTACAACTGCAAATAGTCATTCAATTAAAAATGCTCACTGAGGCTCCCCTAGGTGCTAGGCACATTAGGTGCTGGAGTTACAGCAAAGAACACAGAGAACAAGACAGTCAAACCCATGCCCTAATCGAATTTACATTCTGATACTTCACTTATTTGCCAACAGAAAATTTGAATAAAAAAATACACTCCACATTTAAAATTGTCAAAACAAATTTTAATGGCAAATGACGAACTTGGGAAAACATACAACAAATTAGACTAATAAAGATTAACATTTTAAATATTTAAAGAGAGCTCATAGAGATTCATAAAAATGAATGTTAATACTCAAATTGAAAAAATGCATAACAAATAATTTACAGAACTTCAAATTACTAATAAATAAATGAATTATCATTAGCAATCCAATAATCATACACAGACCAAAAAGAAGCAATTTTTACTTACCTAATTTGTACTAATTTCTAAGTGGTCACATTAAATATAGGTGATTGTGTAGTCAGAGAGGAATTCTCAAGCACTGCTTTGGATAGTACTTTGGCAATATTTTTCTATGCAATGTAATTCAGTGACATATAACAAATGCTTTCAATTTTCCTTTAATGCAACAATTCTAATTCTGGAAATCTAAGAAAACGAAAGTTTGAACACAAGTATGTCATAAAATCAAAATAGAAAAATTGGAAAACAAAAACAAATAACAAAACCATCTATTCTGAATCTCCAAGTCAGTGTCTTTTCATGGAATTTTCCAGAATTCTTTCTTCCTACCGAGGGTCCCATAAACCCATTTCTTTCCACTACGCTCCTTTACCTAACATTATGAATCTGTGTTCAATGTGAGTCTTCAATATAAGCTTTCCTACATTGAAAATTATTTGCATTCTAAATTATGTTTATGCTATTTATAAATGAGAGGACTTCTTATTTCTGATACATTATCTTTCTTTTCAGAAACAATCAACCTTCTCTGAGTGGGTTTTAAAAGTCTCTTGTTATTTGAATCCGAATTAAAGGAGGTACATGGATTATTCAAAATGTACTAAAAAAATAGCAAAATCCTGTTACTTAAGGCAGCATCAGTTCAATGTAATGAAAATGTTAACTTTCATTTAGTAAAATATATAGTCATCAGTTCGGTTATATTAATGTATTTCGTTAGGAAACTACCATCACTGCGTAGTTAGGAAAAGGGTAAAAGGCCTATTCCCTTAAAATAGTCTGTTTTTCAGTAAGCGCAGGAATAACACCAATAACTAGAAAGAATTTTAGGGCTTTAAATCCTTAGTTCTTCCTATTTCTTGGAAAGGGCATTTCTGTTCTCTTTTTGTAAAAATAAAAATGTTAATAAGAAACAATGTGACCAATAATATAACATGTAGGAATGATTTTTATTCATTATGTGTGAAGAAAGTGACAGGAAACATAAGTTCAGAGAATAAAAAAGTAATGCAGAAAATATAAGGTCAGCTGCATGAAGGGATATTTTTCACAGACTAATGCCTTTATTAAGTATTCTAGGTTCATTCAACCATGGTATGTTGGAGATTTTCTTGAAGTAAATAACATTTCTGTTCACTTTACAATTCAAAAATCATAAAATTACTAAAAATTCTAGCTGTGCCATGAAACAGCTTTTTATTCCGTATTCCTTCTTTTTTTATAATGTAATGATTTCAGTACTCATTAAAAGTCTTTGGATGTTTATAAACAGTGCTCAAAATGAAGAATTCTGCAACCAAACCCCAGAAGTTGCCAGATGCCCTCCCATCAGTGCTCCCCTATTTTCAAGACTCTATATTCTTTTAGCTACCATTCTTTGTTTGCTGCTATGTGCCAGGCATTTCACAAATATTATCAACTTTATTTAATCAACCCATTTTATAGGTATGCAGTCTGAGATGCAGAAAGCTCATATAATGTATCCAAGATTATACAGGTAACAAATGGCATAATGCAGGTTTCTATTTCTCATAGCCCTACTCTTTGAATGTGACCAGAGAGAAAACATTTTCCTGAGTGTTTCTGTGGCTTACTGTTGCCGTGGGTTCCATTGAACTCATGTTACAATGAACACCTAATTGCCAGTAAATCCGTCTGTGCATTTTCCCTTCGAATACACTTTGTGGAAGATGAAAACACAAAAACATCACCATTCATGGAAATATTTCAAGGACTATAAATGTTGGATAATGAACAAAGCAAATCTGTTGTTAAGTCCAGACCTGAGAAAGTTAAACAAATCATTAGCTGCCAATAAATTAAGCTTGATAGAACTTGATTCTGATCTTTGTTCAATAAAATGTTTATTGAGAGGAAAGCATCCTCAAATGCAGAGGGAATTTCACAGATGTAAAACAAAGAAGAAATCAGCTTGGTAAAAATTAATGTGCATCCAGTAACAGACACGTTGCTTAGCTGTTTGCATGCAAATTGAGTAAACTTTCTGTACCAAAAGGGTTGTGTAATTAAAACACAGTTATTTAACATGCATAGTACAATTTTTAGTTTTCAGAACATGTTCTAAAAATATTTTACTTTACATGTTGGTTAACAAGACCCAATTCATGAACAGCAAATTGTCACCCTTTTTGCCTAACAGGTTTTAAATTCAGGACTTTCTTTAAATGACTGAATGCAGTGAATAAAATCCATCAGCACACTGGTGACAAACATGCTCTCTGTCCCTCTCGATTTAGAAAGCAAATCCAGGTTCTATTCACTGTAGGGATATAAGAATTACCTATGAAACTTGCTAAGTTACAAGTTCCTGCACTTCACCTTGAGAGATTCTGATAGAGTAGAACTTGGGGGAACTGAAGTGAGCTGCAATTTAACAAATTCCCCCAGTGATTCTGACCTAAGTGGTCCTGGAACATATTTTCTAGAACTCTGCTTTATAAAGCCCTGACTGCTTCATAAAACATTAATCTAAGTGGCTCTTTCTTCCACATTCTTGGCACCCTTGGCAGCCCTTCACTGCTGTACTAATCTTTGCAGTGAAAGTTTCATGTAGTGGCCAAATTTTCAATTAAACACAATTCTACTCAAATTTAAGTCACACACACCATTTATCACAGCTGCTAAATCTGCTGGCAAATAACTTTTGTGTTCCACTCCAGAGGTGCCTCATTTCAGTGATGAATTAAGAGATTACTCTAAAGTAGCCTATCCACCTGTTACTAGCTGTCACGTATGCTTAAAGAGTATATGATTCCCAGGTGCTGGTATTGGAAGGAGAGCAGAGACAGAGATATGAAGGGGAAACCAATCGAATGCACAAGGAGACCACAAAGAATGCATTATCTCAGAAGGTGGATGACTGATATTCTAATTTTCAAATTTTTACGTTAAGGAATTCAATTTTCTCAGAATGACTTAAATTCAGGGTTGAGACTGAATGGTAGTAATGACAACAACAACAATTATAGTAATATCAACACCAGTATGTCTCAAGAATTAATGAGTATATGTGTAAGGTATTCAACTAGGCACAACATATGCATTTAATCATTTATCATAATTTTCAAAACTACTATATGAAATAGATAATAATATTACACATATTGGCAAACAAGAAAACTACATTAACCAAATGTCCAGGAAAATAGTGGGTAAAACGAATGCAGATTTGCAAAAGACCATGAGAACTATAACTAGCAAAGTGACCCTAGAGTATTCTCTTTCTGCTAAAAAAAAAATCTACTTTGGAAATAAAATTAATCAGAGCAAGGAGAGTTAGTTGAATGAAGCTAACAGTTAATGACATCAAGCTATGAGAGCCTGAGGCATCCAAAGAGAATGCTGGGAAAATGCTGACAAATTATTCTTCTGAGAGTGCCCTTTCTTTCTGCTTTGGCTACTCTACTATCTTCAGGAATATTAATGCCATTGATCCACCAACTTTTCTTTCCTATCAATTCCATTTCAGTTATGCCTTCCTGAGCCTAAACCTCAGTCACCTTGATTAGGTGGACCTTTCCCATGTCTCCTTCCGGATAAACTGAGAGACCATTTCACAGGATGAGCTACTTCATGAGAAGTTAATCTACAACATTAGCTACTGACCCTCAGTACAACTCTCAGGAATTAATAGTCCCTTATCTTGCAAGTCTCTTACTTATGCCCATCTATTTATTACATAAGAAACCAGAACAAAGAAATAAGTATTTGTTGAAGACTGACTTTAAACAGCTAACATGCTAAGTGCTGTTTAACCTACCTCATGCTATAAATATTCCTCTCTAGTACTAGAATATGTTGAACAATGGACACTTGCAAATAGTTTACTCAGCAATACATTAAAAAAAATAGAGAGAGAACTTACAAAGACAAGAGACCTTGATTTTGTTCTCATTTTCATTTAATAAACTTTAAATTTTAGATTAGTTTAAGATTTACAAAACAGTTTCAAAGATAATACAGAGTTCCCATATATCTTTCGCACATTTTCTTCTATTGTTACCATCTTACAATATATTATATTTGGCTCAGCTATGGATCCAACATGAGCACAATACTATTAACTAAACTCCACACTTTATTCAGATTTCAGTAATTTTTCCACATGTCTTTCTTCTTCACCAATCCCCCATTCATGTTACCATATTGCATTTAATGGTCATGTCTCCTATGGTATTTGACAGTTTCTCAAATTTTCTTTGCTTTTGATAATTTTGACAGTTTTCAGGGATACTGGTTGGTTGGATATTTTGTAGAACGTTCCTCAATTTGGGATTGTCTGATGTTTTCTTATGTTTATACTAGGGATATAATTTTTGAGAAGAAGAACATAGAGGAGACGTTCCATTCATTTCACATCATATTAAGGGTCCATGACTTATCACACATGATGTTAGTCTTGATCAACCTTCTAAGGTAGTGCTTGCCAGCTTCTGCCACGGTAAAGTTACTCTTCGTTCCCCTGCCATTTCCATATCACTAAGTGCAACCCTGAGTGGGGGTTGGGAGTTGAAGGTTAAAAGAGAAGTAGGTAATCTATGTAAATTATTTGGAATTCTTTTGTATGGGAAATTTGTTTCTTCTCTTCCCAACTTATTTATTTGTTCAACCACTTATTCATATGACTAATCACTAGTCACAGTGAGAAAGTCAATAATCATAACTTTATTTCATATAGATACAGATAAATATAGATATATTCTTAATGGATGGATTTTATGTATTTTAAAATTTTATGAATGTTTATTTATACTTTGATTTGTAATCCAGTAGTGTTATATTTATTTTTTTGCTCAAATTGTGCCAGCTTTGGCCATTGGGAGCTTTTACATGTTTGCTCCTGTGTCACTCTGATATGACACAATCCTTTTGTCCTCTTGTTTTTTCAGTTGTTCCTTAGTTTCTGGAATTCCTTTGATGTTGCATTTGAGTTGCTCTCTAACCTTAAAAAAAGTCACTTTACCTCTGCGCGAATTGACATTAATCTGTGAAATTAAGTTCTTATTCATCAAATTAATGGAACTCACAATGCACTCAAATTCTACAAAAAATGAATTTATTTCAAGTTTTTGTTCAGGCAAGAAGAAACCTCACATGGAAATTCAGCTTCTTTCTTAAAGCAAGAAGTGGCCAGGTTATGTGAATTGGAGGGAGTAGAAGATAAAGTTCAGATTAGTTTTAAGTGAGGCAAATTAGGGCTAACTGCTCATTTTGTGGGCCTGATGAAGCAGGCTTGCTCATCTTGGGGTACTCAGCACAAAACTGACTGTTTTTGCAGCTTCCAGCATATTAATGATTCATGTCCATCAGAACAGAATTTAATCTACCACTTCTGGCAGATATGTGGATCATGATACTCTGTAAAGAATTAACATTTTATTGTCAGTCCCCCTTTTGACATTTTTTGGCCAGGTCTCAAGAGATGCTACAAGATATGGTCCTGATCTATCCCACTCCCATGTTGCTTTTTGGTAATTAGATAGTAGTTTTAGTGAACAGCATGATTTCCTTCCATTTCTACTCATACCCATCTTTTGTATCATGTGATGAGACAGCTGGTAAGTGATGCATGTCTCTACAGGGCTTTGATACTAGATTTGCCACATAAACCAGCAAAACAGGCCCCAATCTTAATTAATATGGTCTCCAAACTTTATAATATTGACTCTCTATTTCATAGTGGTGTTATTTACAATTTCCAAACAATTTCTAAAGAAATAAGTGCACACAATTCTCCCAATACAGGACAAGTTTTTTTCTTGTGAGGCAAGTTTGATATATGAAGAGGCTTAATTTTCTAATAATGCCTGTTCAATCTCATTAAATTAGTGGTACTAACTTTGGGACATGTTGAGCTTTGTGAATCACCTGCATAGCATGATGTGTGGAAATTTGGGCAAAAGGACAGAGTCTTTCAGGAAAGAATGGAAGTAAAGTTCTATACATACATGCTGATTATGTCATACAGTAGAGCATCTAATTTTATTGTTTATAAATATTACCCATTTCAGATTAAAATCGAGAAGACTACTGTGTTTTTGATTCATTATGCATGGTAGAATATTATCACAGACCAATCTAGGTACAGATTCTTCTTTTTTTTTTTTGTCATGGGCAGACACAGGGAACCGAACCCGGGTCTCCGGCATGGCAGGAGAGAACTCTGTGTGCTGAGCCACCGTGGCCCTAGGTACAGATCCTTATGCTACTAATTAGTACTTTTGTTTTGTCTCAGTCAGGTCACCTCTTTGGGTTTCTTCTTTTTTTTCTTTTTGCCTATGAACCATTTTATGGTTATTATGAGGACTAAAGTGGAAATAAATGCAAAATATCTAGCATTGTTTCTGGCACATAGTTCAAACTCAATGAATGTTGTTAGTTATGATGATTATCAGCCAACAAACATTCATGATTACCTTACAAATGCCCACCCAGTACAAGGCATGGATGAGACAGACATGTGTATGTATATAGTCTCTGGATCTGAGAGTACATCTGTCAATGACCTGGAAGGAAACAGATTTCCACTTATGGAAATGAGGCACTGTGTAAAGGGACAGAGCTAAGGAAAGCAACAAAAAATGTCCAGATAACCAGAGGCCAACAACAGGGCAAAGCCACTGCCACCCATTAGCCTCAAAGAACCAGGATAGGAAATACTACTATCTAATCCTAGCAAGCTTTGGAGGACTTTTCAGGGAAAACTGACTACTAGGAGCTATAGATATGAGAAAAGCAGACACTGCAAGAACCACAGTAGAAAAACCAAGGATTAAATACCTCACAACTCTCACAACTAAACCTGGGTAAAAAGCCCTGGTGATAGACTCAGTCCATCTGTGGAACAGAGTACAGGAGAGAGAAGGATAAAATATAAACTTTGGAGCTGGTAAATAAATCATCAGTACAGTCCACATTTTTTCATCCCAAACACTAAGGAAACACAAAATTCTATTAGCCATCACATTGTCAAGAGATGACATCAATCGAGTTGTTGGTTGGAATCTAATTCCAGTGTTAGGTACCATTAGTATTCGTCACACAAGATTGCAAGCAAAAGGGAGGGAAAAAAAGAGATATAATCATCAATTAGCATAATATATGCATACATAGCTATGCAATTCCAGCCTCTGTCACTGATCACACTGAGGAAGTGATATTCATGGTTTCATTAAGCTCAATCCATATTCTCTTACCTTGTGCTAGCAATTTAGTAAAACAGGGATCTTTAGCTGTAAGACCTGAATACTTAGTTGCCTTTTTTTACTGAGTTGTCGCCATTTCCCCCCGCCATTATGGTTGAGCATAGGGTGCGACAGCAGCCCAGATTCTTCTTGGTGATCAGGACCAATCATCCTGCCTAGTGAGATGACTTCTTTCTTTCAATTAATAATATGAAGAGCCCAAACTGATCAGTCCCTTGGTCAAAGTTCTTTCCTTTGGAACTAGGACCTCCTAACCCACCAAAGGCCAAAGTAGTAACAAGAGCACACGAATTGTATGTGATGTATTTAGTATTGAAATGAAAAGGGCCACTCCCTTCATCTAGTTCTCAAAGCTCAAGTGATATCTCTGCTGCAACATAGACCTGAGGAAGATCTGGAATGGGTCAGAGTAGCAGATTAAAATGTAGTATACATTATTTCCAAATTCAAAGGTATCACTAAATATTTTACTTCTTTCTTCATTGGCAGCAGTATCAAGTTCAATACATTGGTTTTCACTTTAAGAAAAAATACCAGCATTCTCCAATGCACTAAACCCTTAGAAGCTTCATCAATGTGCAGAATCCTGAGTTTCCTTGGGTTTGTTTCTTAACACCTGGCATACATGAATCTTTATAAGGCATGCTGAGTACTCACCTCTTTCTGAGACTCAGGGCCAGTTAGTGTAATGTCATCATTGTAAGGACTGGTGTGATGTTCTGTGAGTTATCAAGATCAAAAAGATCTGTCTGGACTATATTACTGAAGACTGAAGGATATTGCCAATACTCAGTTTATGGCCATACAGCTATAAACTACCATTCAGACTACTGGACTACAGTGGAATTTTGGATCCATAAAAATTAGCATCACCTCAAAATCATTTATCTACTTACTCCTAGAAGTTCTGGGTATGTCTCCTCTCCCAAGAAATGGCCTTTCTGGGGTAGGTCTGAAGGGTGATTTAGCACATATACTTGTCCAATTTGCAGAGTTCTTGCTCAAAAGGACTCAACATCTTTCCATCCCACCCCTTCAATCAAAGGCTCTTTGTCTGTGAATAGGCTTAGCAATTCAGATTTTTTAAAAAACCTTGAATTTCTACTCTGGTGAATCCCAGTCAGAATGCTATCCACCATATCCCAGACCTAGTTTATTTAAAATATTAGCAATGCATTAGTAATTTGACCATCTATTTCAACTCTAGCAGCCCCATGAACAATCCACCATGTCTTTGGCATTCATATATTGCCACATAGCCTCTTCCTCTCTTTAATTCCATGTATTCCTTTTGAAATCATGGAAGATCAATTCCATGGTAGCATATCACATCATAACTTCTGGCCTATAAAGGAAGCAACCACAATTTTGAAAGAATACCAATATAACCCTTCTATGACATTTTTAAAAATACTGGTGAATGAAGTATCCTTTAATAAATAATAGGCGAGTGGTGAAGCAAGTATCACATAATAAGTTCATTTCAATATTCCCATCTCTTTAAGCTTTAATATCCTCCCTCTATAGTAGATCAGGGAAGTTGCTATATCTCAGTTTCATCTATCATAGGTCATCTTTGAGTCTGAATTTTAATTACCAACCAAGCAAAATGCTAGTGACACTTAGTCTTGTGCTAACATGTTAGTTAAATCTCAAACCCTTGGTAACCTACACATAATGATAAACATAGCCTATTCTGACTTAATATTTTGTCCCCCTTTGGTAAAATCTTTAGATTACCATTTTAGTTTCCTGGCTAAAAAAGAAGATACCATTCAATGGGTTGGCTTAAACAACAAGAATCTATTGCCTTGTCTTGAGGATTTGAGGGTAGAAGACCAAAATCAAGGCAACCCTTGGTCCTTAGCTTTTCTGTCACATGGCAATACACACGCTAGCATCTTCTTTCTCTCTCAGTTCCATTGACTTCCAGATGCTGACTGCTCTCCATGCCCGTACCTTTCTCTCTCTCTGTAACCTTCCCTATAAGGCCTTCAGTAATATAATTAAGACCCATTTTGATTCAACTGGGACACACCATTAACCAAAGTAACCTCATTGAGAGGTCCTATTTACAATGGTTTCTATACACAGAAATGGATTAAGTTTAAGAACATACTTTTCTGGGAAACTGCTGGTTTGAAAGGAAGCATGCCCCCTAGAAAAGCCATGTTATAATCAAAATATCATTTCATAAAGGTAGAATAATCTCTATTCAATACTGTATGTTTGAAACTGTAATCAGATCATCTCCCTGGATGATGTGATTTAGTCAAGAATGGTTGTTAAACTGGACTAGGGGACGACATGTCTCCACCCATTTGGGTGGGTCTTGATTGGTTTACTGGAGTCTTATAAAAGAGGAAATATTTTGGAGAATGAGAGATTCAGAGAGAGCAGAGAATGCTGCAGCACTACGAAGCAGAGTCCACAAGCCAGCGACCTTTGGAGATGAAGAAGGAAAATGCCTCCCGGGGAGCTTCATGAAACAGGAAGCCAGGAGAGAAAGTAGCAGATGATGCCTTGCTTGCCATGTGCCCTTCCAACCGAAAGAGAAACTGTGACTGTGTTCACCATGTGCCTTTCCAGATGAGAGAGAAACTCTGAACTTCATCGGCCTTCTTGAACCAAGGTATCTTTCCCTAGATGCTTTAAATTGGACATTTCTATAGACTTGTTTTGATTGAGGCATTTTCTCGGCCTTAGAACTGTAAACTAGCAACTCATTTAATTCCCCTTTTGAAAAGCCATTCCATTTCTGGTATATTGCATTCCGGCAGCTAGCAATCTAGAACAGACACATAGTTCCAAGCACCACAATTACACTTTGGTATATGCTTCCCAACTTTCTACCAATACAAATTGCAACACCTTTAGTTTATTAGCTATGTCATTTGGGAGTTAAACTTATAAACTCCCTCTGGGTCATTAAATTAATTTCTTGGGGCAGCCATAACAAATCACCACAAATTGGATGGCTTAAAACAACAGAAATTTACTCTCTCACAGTTCTGGATGCTGGGGGTCTGGAATCAATGTGTCATCAGGGTCATGTTCCCTTTAAAATATCTAGGGAAGAATGCTGGCTTGTCTCTTTCTAACTTCTGGTGGTCACCAGCAATCCTTGGCATTCTTTGGCTTGTACTTGTATTACTCCAGTTTCTGCCTCCATCTTTGTGTAGACTTATGTCCTCTGTGTTTGTCTCCAAATTTTCCTCTCCTTATAAAAACACCTGATCATTGTTTTTAAGGTTTACTCTAATCCAACATTATCTCATCTTAACCTGGTTTCATGTGCAAGGCCCCTATTTACAAAAAAGGTGTCCAGGGTTAGGACTTGAACATGTATTTTGGGGATACCACCCACAACTACCATCTTATGTTTAACTCTTGTTAAGGGCCTAAAGGCAATGAATGAAGGTAACAGTGAGTCTTGAAGAGAATATTTATCTAGTTGTGAGGCAACCATTCCAGGTGAAGTCATTGGAATGTTTCTATACAAATAAAGACCAATTTCCTCATGCAAGGGAAGTTAAAGGAGATTTGTGAACTTTATGTTCTCAGCTTTGTCTGTATATACCAAAACATCTACACTGCAAGTTTCCAGGTCTTGGTTCTTCTTTACTGTTATACTAACTTCAGCATAAGTGACTTGAGGAAAACACTATAACTTGCACAATTAAGTTTTGGGTTGGTCTAAGGTCATCAACTATTTTGATTTTCCAAAAACTGTCCAGCTTTTAGCAATAGAAGTTCCACATCCTTGGAATCTCCCCAGGGATAGGAAAACCAGATATTTTGGTCACTCTAAGCTAAAGAGGTCAGTGCAAGAGAACAATTTTAGGATCCATTCAGATCAAATGGCAAAGTTAGAAGCTTCAGGGCTCCATTCCTCCACCAAAGTTTTGAACAACCAGTAAGAACAGGCAGAAAAACTTGCAAATTAAAGAACTGAAGTAATAAGGCAAATGCCAAGACAAGAAGAAAGCTACTTAAAAGCAGTAGGATTTCCTGGAAACTTAGCTGACCCTTGCCCACCACTCAGTGGCTCAGGGCAGAACTAGCCTGCCCTGAGAAATAGTCCCAGGTCATAGCATAGTATCCCTTATGCACATAAGAGGAGCATGTATGTCTGGCCCAATCTGTCTGGTAGTGGCCAAGGGACAATACCAGTTCCCTGGTCGCATACTTGCTATGCCCACTTTTGGGTACCCCAGAAAAGTCTGTTCTTTAATCCTCATTCAATACTTCTGGTGGGATCTTTTGGTTAAATTGTTTCCATGGAGATGTGACCCACCCAATTGTGGGTAGGACCTTTGATTATGGGGTTCCCATACAGATGTGTCTCTACCCATTCAAGATGGAGGTGCTTACTGGAGCCCTTTAAAAAAGCTTCAGAACCCACACAGTTAGAGACCTTTGGAAATGAAGAAAGACAATGTCCCCAGGGAAGCCTTTTGAAATGAGAGACTTGAAGAGAAAATTAGCAGGCATGGCCATGTGCCCTCCCAACTGACAGAGGTGTTCCAAACCCATTGGCTTTTATCTGGATGCTATAGTTTGGACATTTTATAGCCTTATAATTGTAAACTTGCAACTTAATTTAATAAATTCCCTTTTTTTTTTTTTTCACACGGGCAGGCACCAGGAATTGAACCTGGGTCTCTGGCATGGCAGGCAAGTACTCTACCACTAAGCTACCATGGCCCATCCAATAAATTCCCTTTTTAAAAGTCATTCCATAGCTGGTATATTTCATTCCAGCAGCTTTAGCATACCTATACACTCACCATCCCAGCACATCCCTTGTGTGTAGAAGGCAGCTCAGTGAGCTCTGCCACAACATACTGTGGGAGAGAATTCAGGTGGCTGCTTGAGGATAGTGACCACCAGCAGTAGAATATACAGTGTATGCCCAGGATTTTCAGGAAATAAGGGATAGTCAACTCTGTGTAAATAAGGGTACTCTTAGGGGTTCAAGTGCATGTCCAAGACCGGACAGGAGCAGTGGACAGAAAGAATCAGGGTGGTTTCTACATTCTGGCTTCAAACAATTCTCTAAACCTATTGCATAGATAAACTCAGAGAGAGAACTCTCTATAGGTCAATCTGCAAGACTAGGAAATATATTTTTTTTCCCTTTTTTTGCAAGGTTCTGGCAGTCAAGAAAATCTCCATCATCACACCAGCTAGGTACAAGTTTAAAGACCAGATCTCTCAGAGTCTAAAATTTCAAAATGTCCAGGTTTCAACAGAACTTACAAAACACACAAAGAAACAGAAAGTGATGTCCCAGCAAAGGTGAAGATAAAAGCATTAGAAACCAATAAGGAAAAGGGCCAGACCTGGGCTATTTCAGATGAAGATTTTTTTTTAATGGCCCTAAATATGCCCAAATAGCTAACAGATACATGGACAGGGAAATCAAGAAAAAGAAAATGGTAGATGAACACAAAGATAATAAAATAGAGAGATGAAAAAGAATCAAATGGGGCTTAAAATCACAGTAACGGGCAGGCCACGGTAGCTCAGCAGGCAGGAATGCTTGCCTGCGATGCCGGAGAACCCGGGTTCGCTTCCCGGTGCCTGCCCATGTTAAAAAAAAAAAAAATCATAGTACCAAGGATTAAAAATTCCCTAAAATGCTTCAACATGGATTGGAGCTGGCAGAAGAAAGAATCAGTGAACATGAACATAAGACAAGTGGAATCATCCAGTCTGAAGAGCAGAAAAAAGAAAAAATGAAGATTGTTCAGAGCCTATGGAACCTGAGAGGCTTGCCAATATATGTATTGTGTTAGTGCAAGAAAGAGAAGAAACAGACAAAGGAACAGAGAGGATATTCAAAGGTAATTGCTGAAAACTTTCCAAATTTCACAAAAGACATGAATATACATATCCAAGATGTTCAACGAACCTCAAACAGGATGAACCCAAGTAAAGTCACACTGTGGCATGATTATCAAACTGCCGAATTTCAAAGATAAAGAGCAACCTGAAATTCACAAGAGAGACGCAATATGTCACATACAAGGGAACTTCAACAAGACTGTGCCAATTTCACATCTGAAACCATGGAATCAAGGCAGCAATGGGATGTATTTAGGGCTGAAAGCAAAGAAATGCCAACAAAGAATTCTTTATACAGAAAAACTGTCTTTCAAAGAAAAAAATGATGAAGAAATGAAGACATTCCCCTATAAATAAAAGCTGAGGGAGTTCATCACAACTAGAAAACCCTACAAGAGATGCTAAAGAGAGTTCTGTATGTTGAAAGAAAAAGTTACTAAACAATAGATTGTAGCCACATGGGTAAATACAAATGTCAGTGCTATTTTTTTGTAACTCCACTTTTTACTTCCCAAAGGATCTAAAAGGCTAATACATAAAATGTTATGAAAAATCAGTGGTTTTGTACTCAAAATGTATAAGTGTACAATTTGTGATGAGTTGTATAAAAGTAGGGGTAATATAGGAGTATAGAACATAATTTGTATATATTATTGAAGTTAAGTTGATATCAAAGCAAATGATGTTGTTATAGATTCAGGTTGTTAACTTAAAGTCCCATGGTAACTACAAAGAAAATATTGGAGAATATGTAAGCTCATAGAGTCAGAAATTAGAATACAGTTTGCCAGGCAAGTAAAGCAAGACCATTGTGGAATTATAGCACAACTGATTTCTAGTTTCTGTTTAGGTAGATGGGAAAGTTTTAGTAGTGGAAGGTAGTGAGGGTATTGCAACATTATAAATACGTGCAATTATTTAATCACATTTCTTGGTGTGATTGTGTGTGGTTGAGATGGGAAATTTTAGATTGTATTCATATTCTCACAATAAAAAAAAGAATTTGCAATTAAAGAGACAATGAAAATTAACTGCAATATATAATACCAGAGAGGACCAATCAAGGGAGTATAAAAGGTTCAAATTGTCTTTATTGGGGCATATGAAAAAATTAGAATGTAGACTGTATGCTTTATATTAATATTAAATTCCTTGAACTTTACAACTGGACTTCAGTTGGTTACATATGTAAATATCCTTCTTGTTTCAGTTTGCTAAAGCTGCCAGAATGCAATACACCAGAAATGGATTGGCTTTTACAAAGGGGATTTATTAAGTTACAAATTACAATTCTAAGGCCATGAAAATGTCCATAGTAAGGTACCAACAAGAGGATATCTTCTCAGAGGAAAGCGAGCCAGTATCTGGAATACCTCTGTCAGCTGGGAAGGCACGTGGCTGGTATGTGCTTCTGATTCATTGATTTCAACTTCTGATTCCAATGGCTTTCTCTCCAAGCATGTATAAACCCTCACTTAGCTTCTCCAGAGCAAACTGCATTTCATTTCTTAGCTTAGCATCTTGAAATGTCTGTGTCTTGGTTTATTTTCTCTGTTTTCCATGTAGGTCCTGAGCTCTATGTTTTCTGCCTTTTATTCTTTTCTTTCAGAGCTGCAGTAAAAGGATTAAGACCCATCCCAAAAGAGCTGAATCACATCTCTATCTAATCAGAAGTTTCCATCCACAATTGGGTGGGTTGCATCCCCATGGAAACAACCTAATCAAAAGGTCCCACCAAAACAATAGGTCTTCCCCCACAAATTTGGATTAGGATTAAAAGGACATGGCTTTTCTGGGTTACATAACAGTTTCAAACCAGGACATTTGTTCTCAGGAAATGTACATGGCAACATTAAATTCTCAAGATTCATGAGGTACACAAGCTACACTCAAGGGTCTGGAAAATGGATTGATAAATATATAGACATACAGACAGATAGATAAAATGGATGGATAGATGGATTGACATGTTGTTGACAGATATAGATAGACAGATGAAAGAAACAAAGAGAGGAAAGAAGGAAGGAAGGAAGGAAGGAAGGAAGGAAGGAAGGAAGGAAGGAAGGAAGGAAGGAAGGAAGGAAGGAAGGAGGGAGGGAAAGAAGAAGCAAATGTGGCCAAATGTCAAAATTCATGTCTGAGGAGTGGTGGAAAAGAGAGGTGCAAAGGAAACTTTCAAAGTGATGGATATGTTCATTATTTTGACTATGGCGATGGTGTCATGGGTGAATATTTATATGAAAATTTATCAAATTGTACCCTTTATGTTCACTTCATTGGTGAAAAATTTTATATCAAAGAGCTACAAAAAGAAAAAAATTGAATAAGATATATATATAGATAGATACATACATGGATAGATGGATGGATAGACAGATAAATAGATAGATTTAGATGCAAATTTTCACTGTAGCAGTACCAGGCACTATTCTAAATGCTTTCCATAACATAACTCATAAATTGTACAACTTCCCTCTAAATGTAATTATCATAATTATGCAAATGAGAATTCTGAGGCTTAGAGGGTTAAGTAATTTGCCAAAGACTACATATTTAATAAATATAGGGGCTGGTTTATCACCCCTAGGCAGTCTAGTTTAAAGTTAGTCCTGATTAACTACTCTGTAACATATTTCTCCTGGAAAAAAATCCTTGATATAACCAAATAAACTTACCTCTGGCTGACATCCCTCAATACCAGAAAGGCAAGCCCTTTGTAATCATCAGTTTTCAGGTGCTATATCAAGAACGCTTCTATCTGGCATTGGTTTGGTGGTTCAAGAGTCAGGGATCTATGGGATTGCCATGATCTTCTCATAATGGTTTCAGTTAGGCTACACAATCACCAAACATCATACCCTCATATCACATTCAAAAGAAAGGAGGCTGAAGTCCAAGAACTAACTTTTCATTTTATCAGGGGGTGAGATATTTTACAAATTCCCCTACAGATATCCCCTTTTATCTCATTGATCAGGCAAATGCCCAACTCTAGGAAAGCTATGAGGCTTATCTTTCCTGAGATCTCTGCTAGAGCCCTAGCCAAAATGGAATAGGGTCCTATTAGCAAGGAGAAGGCAGGAATGACCTTCAGGAAGGCAATAGTATTAGGCATAGTGCCATAAAATATAAAGACCAAAAATAAAATATTCCCTCAAGTGTATTTGGGGGAAAATGGCTTTAAGAAAATGTATTCCTTCTATAAACATAAATTCACATTATTGGTTCCTGGAACAAATTAAAAATCCTTTCATACATTCTTCTATGTAAAGTCAGATATGCCAGTAGTCTTATAGTTTTACATGACTAAAAGCTCAAGTTGTTATGTCTCTCTCTTGTTTAATATGAAACCTTCTTGGATGTCCAATGACACTTTTTTTCATAATTGGCTACATCATCATCATTATTCTTTACATCTATCCAATTAATTATCTCATTTTCAAGGCTTAGCTTATAAAAGATACTCAATAAATATGGTTTGATAGAGGGGGGAAGGAAGGGAAGGAGGGGAAATATAATTCTGCAGTATTTCTAAGCATGCTAACCAGCCCATCTGCTGGAATGGAGTTAAGCTGTTGTGCTCTTTCTTTCTCCTCATTGTTGCTCCATTACAGGAGTCTGGTTTTGGGGAAGTTTATTTATGAACACCTACACATACTTAAATATGTATTTCTTTCCCACTTGACTTACAGTCAGTGTCTGGAACAGATTAGTTCATCACCATTGGAAACATTCATTACTCCATCATTGAAAGTTTCCATAGAGAAATAATGACATTCTTTAAAAGGCAAATCAGGCAATACTTTAAGGAAACACTCATGTAAGATGTTTTTGTTCAAAGTCACAAATATTTTCCCCCAGCTGTTATTAAACAACTTGATCAAGCAGGAGGCATTGTTTAAATGTACCCATGAGTTCTCATAGGCCCACTTGACCTTGTCTAACAGTTACCTAATGAGACTACCGATAAAATTGCAGTCTGGTTTTTCAGGTGTACCAAAGCTCCCAATAGCCTCCTCAGCTCCAAAATGCATGATTCTCTAGTTTGTCTTCTTAATTCCCTTCACTATGGCCTCTATCCCCTCAAACAACCCTGCTTAACTAACCTTGAGAAAAGTAATTATGCCTTCACTATTGATTAGGAAGGATCCATATTTAATTATGTGTAACATGTTCCACTATCAAACTTTCAACTTAGTTCACCATGCCGAGCGTGTTCTATTTCTATGTGCTATATCAGACATTTGGTTAATGATCTCCTTTGTAAGATGTTGAATTTTCCCCACTTCCAATATTTTATGAAAAATGCTTTCATATCTTAAGGACATAGTTGGATTCTTTCATGAGGTCTATCTTGAAGGAAATGTCTTTAATAACAAAGGGAATCATTATTGAACACATTGCACATGTTTTTGCAGCAATATTGAGTGATTCATATGTGCCATCACCTAAAATCCTGAGATCAAAGTGCTCAAAGTTCAAATGCTAAGTTCAATTGCAAAGTAACTGATTCCGCTAAATCATGAATATAGCTGACTTATTCAGAAAAGAACAGCTTCCTGCACACTATCTTTTGTATAAAAATAATATCTCTGTTATTGCTTTCAATAATTGAATGGAATTTTCAGGGGTTTTTACCTCTAGAATTTTCCTTCTAGATTTTTTTAGTATCTTTTACTGAAAGCTTGCTGTGATCCACCTAAAGTGGTTTTGCTACAATTAATATATTAAAAAGTTCAAATAATACAAGAATATAGATGTTATGCTTTTACAGAGTTTGTGTGGTATGTATAGCATTATAAAACTCTCTTCTTGACAAATAATTATTTTCACTGATACTCATTAAATTCCTATTTTCCAATGCAATTGATCTTGAAGATGCACAAATTGGAGGGGCATATAAAATAGATTGCAATTTTAAGTAAATGAACTATCCATGGCATTTAAAATTCTGAGAATAAATTTCTAATAAATTCAGGCTAATAAATTAGTTATTATTTAGAGCTAACATGAGTACACAAAATGAAGGATTAAAAATAATGGGCAAATCACTGATGAAATATCTTTGTTGGAGTAGTTTAATCATTAAAGATAGCATATATTACTTTAAAAGTTCAACATTAAAATATTCAATCCTATGATTGTATCAGTTGAAGCTATGTACAGAAATCCCTTAAAGACTGCTTTATACTTAATCATACTTGAATCCAACAGTAGATTATATTTAAGCACATTAAACTTTTTCTGAGCATTCTTGTAAACTACTTGGCTACAAAATGCTGGAAAAATTAATTCACTTAGAGGTGGTAGGCCCTTTACTTCCCATGAGGGAGCAAATCAAATTTCACTTCTAAATAACATAAAGTATAAATTTGACAGTATTCCAAATAATATGATCTATTTAGACAAACAAAATTTCATGCTAGATTGAATCATCTTACTGAACTTCTACTCATCTAATTGCCAGATATTTGCCAAATAAATCAATCACCACAGAAAAAAATGAAACTTGATGCTCAAATTTTGGAAATTCAATTGTTAAAAGGACCAGGTACCATTTATTATGATCTTTCCCTGTCAGCAATTTCCAAAAAACTTTAAAGCTTAATGAAGATTATTTTTTGTTCTTTAGACTTCAAAGGTTTCTTTCTCTAATTCTTCCCCAGTGTGTATCTATCTGTGTCTCTGCTAGCTCCTTAGAGTTACAACATCCAGCTTCTTGGAAGAAAGGAAGCAAGGGAGGGACAGAGTGGGAGCAGGGGAGGAGGGAGAGAAAGCAAGCTACAAGACATTTAAAAGGGTCAAGGACTAAGAAGGCATTTGGAAAGAGAATCATCAAAATTAGGAAGCCTCTTAAACAAATACATTTATTTCATAACTTCTAATTATTCATTCTAAAACCCATCTGTGACCCCAAATTAAACACATAGAAAATTGAGCAAATCCAAAAATGAACTCGGAGGTTGAAAATAAAACTATTATTGCATATTCTTATTCTTTTTCTTGGTTCATTTCATCTCAGGATTCAACATTTCATCCTTCCTCAGAACTGCCACTTAAGGATTTTTCTTATCACGGCCTTTTGTTCATTATAATTATAGCCCTTGGATGTTTATTTTATTTTCCATCCCCCCCTTCATTGCATCTACATGGCCAAATTAAACGTCCAAATATTGGATAATGCATCCAACAAAATAGCTTCATTAATGACTCTCTCTTAATTAAATTTCCATGCCTGAGTTTACTCTTTCTGTGTCTCCTCAGCTGCCCTTTCCCTTGTGTTACCCAAGCATCCACTCTTTAAATAAATCTTCTTTACTGAAACCATTTGTTCTTCCTGGTCAAGCTCAAAAACTTTCATTATGGGCAGGCCACGGTGGCTCAGCAGGCAAGAATGTTTGCCTGCCATGCCAGAGGACCTGGGTTGGATTCCCGGTGCCTGCCCGTGTAAAAAATAAGTAAATAAATAAATAAAATAAAATTCTCAAATTCTTGACCTTCAGAAATTGTGCAAGAAAATAAATATTAAAAAAAAAAATTTCATTACCTTCAACCATGCTATTATAGGCTGAGGTTTTCCAAATGTATATTTCCATCTCAGACCCTCCTCTGAGCTCCAGATCTGTATATACAAAGTTCCACTTGACCTCCTCACCCAGAAGAGCCATTTTCCATGACTTTATAGTATAATGTCACTCTCATCCTGTTCAAACTGAACATGTCTGCCATATTCATTCAACTAGGAGACAAAGAGTCATCTTTAATTCCTTCCCTCTTTCTTCTAATCACAGATTTCAAAGAAAAAACAAATTCTATCTATTTGAGCTTCTTGATATTTTTCATATTCGTCCCCACTGCTACCACCTTAGTTTGGGTCTTCTTGAAAACTGACACTAATTAAGATAGCATTTGCTTATTAATCTTGTGGTCTCCAGTCTTTCCCACCTCTAATTAATTCTCTATAATTCCTGAAAGGTCTTTCGAAGGTGAGATACTTTCACAATATTCTGAATGAGACAGACCCCAGTGGTGAGGATGTCAATTTGTGGGAACGCTGGTGTTCCAGTCTTAAAGAACAGTCAGGAAGAAAAGTAGACTAAGCAACAGAGAATGTAACCAAGATCTTGCCACAAGATCGTATAATGATCAGTCAGGAGTCATATTTCAAGTATGTATCTATTAGTATGGCATAGGTACTCACTAGTCAGAACAGACACTGTCCACACACAATTGTTATGGATATACCGATGCATACTAGGTGAATATGGGCCCTGTGCTCAGTATTCAACCACTGTGCTGCTTCAATGCACAGACACTAACCATCATACTCCACTGTCACCGTGAATACATACTACCTCTACCTACTTGCAGGAAGCAGGTAGAGGTCGTATGTCCCATTTTCACCTGCCATGGTTGAAATTAGGATCCTGTTCATATTTTTTATGGAACCCCAAAGTAGGAAGGGCATTTGATTTGTGGTGATGAAAACAGAAAATATTCCCAACATATTTCCTTCCCTGCTTAAATTCTCCAGTGTCCCCTATCCCTTGCCTGTGATAAATCCCAACAACCTAAGTGCCTCCTTCAATGCCTACCAATAAGCTGGAATCTATCTATTTCTCATCCTCATTTCTCACCTTTTAATCTTCCCTAATATCCTACTCTATGGTTTGTCTGAATTAATTATTTGGAGTTTTCCCAGATGTCCATGCCTTTTGATGTCAGTCAGTTCCTAAACCCAGATATATTCAATGCTATAAATAAAATAAAACATGGTAGGGGGATACAGACTAACATGGAGGAGAGAGAATTGTTTAAGTAGGGTAATGATGGAAGTATATTCAAAGAAGCTTTATTTGAGCAGAAAGAAGAACAAAGTGGAAGACAAGCTGACATCTGGGAGAAGAGCAACGAAGCAATAGGTAACCCCAAATGCCAATCTATGAGGAAAAGCAAACTTTTGCATGTTTAATAAGAAGAAGATTACTATGGTTGAACCAGCATAGATAAAGTGGATATTGCTAAGAGAGATGTAGAACCCTGTGGGCCTTAGTCAAGACTTGGGATTTTGTTTTAAGTATGATAGCGACTGAGGTTATTATGCAGAAGAGTGGCATTTCCTGGTTAATTTTCTTAAAGAGTACTTCGAACATCTATGGGGAATTTACCATATGGGGCAAGAATAACAACAGGGAGATCAGTTAGGAAACTCCCGCCATTGCCTAGAAGATGCTGGAGGCTTGAACTAGGGGTGGTAGCCATGGAGCTGGGAAGAAATCGTCATATTCGGGACATAGTTTAAGGGAAATCCAATGGATATGCTGATGAAATGTGAGAAAAAGAAAGGAAATGAGGATGATTCCTAGGTGTTTGGCCTGATGACCTAGATCTGCCATTACCCGAGATGGGAATGACTATGAGAGAAGCAGATTTCGGTGAGGGAAGAGTCTTCTTTTGAACATAAAGCACCCGAGATTCCCACTAGATATCTTTGTAAACCAGATTGTGAAATTCTGTTGCTTAAAATTCAGCTATTTCTATCACCTATAGCAGCAATTCTCAAATCTTAATGTTTAGAAAAATAGACCAGATGTGCCTATTAAAATCATGAGTTCTTTCCCCTCACTACAACCTCCTTGTAATTCATTTGGCCTGGAATA
>PVIY010017901.1:0-48594 GCA_004026745.1 Myrmecophaga tridactyla
TTGTGTCTGATGCTCCTTTTAGCTACTATATCAACAGAAGAGTAGAACATATGGAATAAAAATAAATAATAGGGGGAACAAATGTTAAAATAAATTTAGTTTGAAATGCTAGTGGTAAATGAAAGCGAGGGGTAAGGGGTATGGTATGTATAATCTTTTTTTTCTCTATTATCGTTTTATTTCTTTTTCTGTTGTCTTTCTATTTCTTTTTCTAAATTGATGCAAATGTTTTAAGAAATGATGAATATGCAACTATGTGATGATATTAAGAATTACTGATTGTATATGTAGAATGGAATGATACCTTATTGTTTTGTTTGTTAATTTTTTTAATTAATAAAAAAAGTTAAAAAAAAGGGAATTTTGTAAGTTAACAAGTTTACTGTTACTAAGTCTATGAAAATGTCCAAACTAAGGCATCCAGGTAAAGATACCTTAATTCAAGAAAGGCTGATGCATCTGGAGCACCTCTGTCAGCTAGGAAGGTACTCTCATGCCTTGCTGGTCCCTTGTTCCTGGACTCCATTGCTTTCAGCCTCTTTTTCCTCTTTGGGGTTCTTCACTTTGCTTCACTAGGGTTGGGTTTCATCTCTTGGCTTCCCTTAGCTCTCTCCAGGTTCTGGCTTGTTTAAAGTCTCATGACAACATCTGCTGGGCTACGGGCATCTCCAGACATCTATGTCTCTGTTCTCCCATTGTCGGCATCTATGTCAGCTCTGCTCTGAAGTTTCTATTGGCTCTGTCATTTCTAACTCTACCCAAAATGTTCCTATTTTAAAGGATCCAGATAAACTAATCAAGACCCACCTGGAATGGGTGGAGTCACATCTCTATCTTATCCAAAGGTCGCACCCACAATTGGGCGTGCCACATCTCCGTAGATAATCTATTCAAAAGTTTCTGCCCTACAATATTGAATCAGAACAAAAGAAATGGCTGCCCCCACAAGATTGGATCAGGATTAAAACATGGCTTTTCTGGGGTACATAATACTTTCAAACTGGCTCAGGTACTTTCACAGCATGAAAGTAAGTAGCTGGCAAAACAGATCTCAGTTTTACGAAACACTGCTCTTCCTTTCTGTTTTCCACTCATCTTTGAACTGGTTCTAGTTTAGTATGTTACCTGATACTTAGCAAGAGCTTAAAATTTTTTTTTTTCAGATATTAAAGCAGAAAAAGTATTTTGGAAACTCTGTGAAATCAAACAAATCTGAAAATTTCCGAGAACTATATGATGTGCCCCAATTATTAAGATATTCACATTGTAGGTAAAAATGTCTTCTCTGAATTTCACTATGGCAACTCGATTGACTAGAGCCTAGCAAGTCCAAATTTGGGCTCACTCCTCTGAGCATCTCTGTTGAGTTTTTTGGTTTTTTTTTGTTGTTGTTGTTTTTGAGTTTCAGACTCTTCCTCACACTGAAGTGGGGAAGAGAGATTTCATTTACTTATTTATTGTTTAATAGAATCCTTTAAATATTTACATATTCTTCATGCCATAATTGTCATCTACCTACCCCATTACAGATGGGCTCCTCTTTTCTTGATTATTTTAAATTTATATAATGTCATTGCTTCTGTTGCATATCATCGTATTTGATTTCATGGGAATTTACAAGACAGTCCTAGTCCTTGCTGTCTGTTCTTTCTTAGGCTACTCACTGCTGCACCTCCCTCCTTTCTTCTGGGGCTATTTCCATGGGCTCCGTTCAAGTTCCAATTCCCACTAAGCCTTTGCCATTAAGTTGTTCTTTTCCTTTCCTGAATTTCAAACACTCCTCATACTGGCACGTGCTCTGTCCTGTCTTATTGGTATATATATATATATATATATATTTTTTTTTTACTTGTCTATGCTTTATTTTTAATGCAATTTTATTGATATGTATTCATATATCATATCATCATCCAAAGTGTATGATCAGTGGTTCGCAATACCATCATATAGCTGTGCAGTCATCATCACAATTGATTTTTAGTTTTATTTTTTTGGATTCATGGGGCAGGAATCAAACTTAGATCTCGCACATAGCAGGTAGGGAGCATTCTACCATTGAACTACCCATGCATCCTACAATCAATTTTTGAACACTTTCAATACAACAAAAATTTTAAAAAAAGAATAAAGTTAAAAATAAAAGTAAAGAAGAATACCCCAAGCATCCGATAACCCCCATATCCCCTGTTATTTATTTATTGTCTTTATTTTCTTATTCATCTGTCCATACAAGGAAAAAGAGAGGGTCAGTCACAAGGTTTTCACAATCAAAATAGTTATACTTTAAAAGCTATGTAGTTATCTACTTAAAATTAGGCCTGAGTCACTCCCAGAGAACCTCTTTTGTTGCTCAGATGAGGCCTCTCTCTCTCTCTCTCTCTCTCTCTCTCCCTTCCTCCCTCCCTCCCTCCCTCCCCCCCCAACACAGCAAGCAAACTCACTGCCCTCCCCCTCTCTACATGGCACATGACTCCTAGGGGTGTAAACCTCCCTGGCAATGTGGGACAGAAATCCTAGAATGAGCTGGGACTCAGCATCAAGGGACTGAGAAAACTTTCTTGACTGAAAGGAGGAAGAGAGAAATGAGACAAAATAAAGTGTCAGTGGCTGAGAATTTCAAACAGAGTTGAGAAGTTATCCTGGAGGTTATCCTTATGCATTATATAGATATTCCCTTTTTAGTTTAAGGTGTATTAGAGAGGCTAGAGGGAAGTGCCTGAAACTGTTAAGCTATGTTCCAGTAGCCATGTTTTGTGAAAATGAATATATAAGGCTAGCTTTTGCACTGACTGTATGATTTTGAAAACCTTGTGTCTGATGCTCCTTTTATCTATGATATGGACAGATGAGTAAAAAATATGAATTAAAAATAAATAAATACTGGGAGGAACAAATGTTGAAATAAATTGAGTAGATTGAAATACTAGTGATCGATGAGAGGGAGTGGTAAGGGCTATAGAAGAAAAATAGGGGGACTGTTCAAGTTTGCTAGCTGCTGAAATGCAACACACCAGAGATGGACTGGCTTTTTATTAGGGGATTTATTTCATTAAAAGCATGTAGTTCTTCAGAGGAAAGGCAGCTAACTTTCAACTGAGGCTCTTTCTTACCCGGGAAGGCACAGGATGGGTCTCTACTGTCCTTCTCTCCAGGCCTCTGGGTTCCAACTACTTTCCCTGGGGTGATTCCTTTCTGCATCTCCAAAGGCCTGGGCTGAGCTGTGAGTACTGAGATGAGGTATGCTGAGCTGCTTGGGCTGTGCTACATTGAGCTTTCTCATTTAAGCACCAGCCAATTAAATCAAATGTCATTCATTGCAGCAGGCACGCCTCCTAGCTGACTGCAGATGTAATCAGCAACAGATGAGGTTCACATGCCATTGGCTCATGTCCACAGCAACAGAACTAGGTACCTTCACCTGGCCAAGTTGACACTTGAACCTAACTACCACAGGGACCAAAGATTAAAGTATAGTGGGTAGATGGAAATACTAGTGGTCAGTGAGAGGGAGGGGTAAGGGGTATGGTATGCATGCGTTTTTTCTTTTTCCTTTTTATTTTTTTTTCTGGAGTGATGCAAATGTTAAAAAATGATCATGGTGATACATACACTATTATGTGATGATATTGTGAGCCATTGATTTTACACCATATATGGAATGTTTGTATGTTAAGGATGTTCATGTTTGTACGTTGTTTTAGTTTGTCAATAAAAAAGAAAAAAAAAGGGGAAAAAGCTATATATAGTTATGCAGTCATCTTCAAAAATCAAGGCTACTGGATTACAATTCAACAGTTTCACATATTTCCCTCTAGCTACTCCAATACACCAAAAACTAAAAAGAATATCTATATATTGCATAAAAATAAACTCCAGAATTACCTCTCAACTCTATTTGCAATCTCGTAGCCACTGAAACTTTATTTTGCTTCATTTCTCTTACCCCTTTTGGTCAAGAAGGCTTTCTCAATCCCATGATGCCAGGGCCAGGCTCATCTCCTGTAGTCATGTCCCACATTGCCAGGAAGATTTACACCCCTGGGAGTCATGTCCCATGTAAAGGGGAGGGCAGTGAGTTCACCTGCTGAGTTGGCTTAGAGAGAGAGGTCACATCTGAACAACAAAAGAGGTTGTCTGGAGTGATGCTTAGGCATAATCATAAGTAGACTTATCTTCTCCTTTGCAGGAATAAGTTTCATAAGGGCAAACCCCAAGATTGAGGGCTTCCCCAGGTAGGGAGGTTTAATATTTCCTTCTTTCTCCCCAGTCCCTCAAGAAGACTTTGCAAATACTTTTTTGTCTTCTGTCCAATTTACTCTAGTATCAAGGTATCATACTAACCTGTACAAAACAAGATCTCACTCCCTATTAAAAGATCTATGTAGTTATGGTGTTCAAATAAACTGACCATACAAATTGAGTTAGAAATTGTACTACCAAGAATATAAATTTTGAACCAAATAAACATCTCTTCCTTTGGTCTCACACAGAAGTTGAAATTTTAATATACATTTAATATCTTCATTTACCCTTTAGTCTGATTTACCTTAGTCCTGACTAAATCACTTCATTCATATCTCTAATTGAAGTGTGATCACTTTTTCAGTGTTTTTAACATTTTCTGTCTGGGGTAATGCTGACTTTCATAACTGCAGAACTCTAGCTCTGAGTCTCAGGTGTCACACAGATACCCAAAGTTCCTGCAAATGACCAGGTTATATATAAACAGCTACTCATCACAGAATTTAGAAATAACAGTTATAACTCTGGTATAGATGTGCCTGCTGTTTGAGTTTACAAACTAGGAACTTTTATAATATGCTTTCCCCTGATAACCTATGCTCTCTAATTCAATTCTCAGACTTGGCACATTATAGCTAGTCCATATTAGTGAAGCATTATATTTGTCTTTTCATTTCTGACCTATTTCACTGATCGTACTGTCCTCAAGGGTCATTCACTTAGTTGCATACCCCACAATTTTATTCCTTCCTGCAGCTGCTCAATATTCCATTGTATGTATACACCACAGTTCCCCCTTCCATTCCTCAGTCGATATACCCTTAGGCTATCTCCATCCATTGCAAATCGGGAACACTGCTGCCATAAACTCAGAGTGCAAATGTCCTTTCATGTCCTTGCTCTCAGTCCCTCCAAGTATACACCTGACAGTGGGTTTGCAGGATCATATGGCAACCCCACACCTAGCCTCCCGTGGAGCCACCACCCTGCCCTCCAGAAGGGCTGCACCGCTGTACTTCCCTACCAACAGTGAATAGGGACATTTCTCTATCCACATTTTCTCCCACACTTGTATCTCTCTATTCCTTTTTAAACAGTTTTATTCACAGACCATACAATCCAAACTAAGTAAAACTTCAACAGTTCCCCGTATAATCTACATAGTCATGGTTTCACCACCACAATGTATATGATGACATTTCCGTTTCTTCTGCAAAGAATCCAATACCCCTCCCTCATATACCTTGCTTATTGACATTTAGCTTTGACATATTGCCTTTGTTACATTCAATTACAGCATATTACAATGTTACTGTTAACTAAAGACCCTCATTTGCATTGATTGTATTTTTTCTATATACCATTCTACTTTCAGTACCTTGCAATGTTGACATTCATTTGTTCTCCCTCATGCAAAAACGTTTTTATATTTGTACATTTAATTACCATCATTGTCCACTCTAGGCTTTGCTAAGTTATACCATCAGTCTTTGTCCTCTATCTTTCCTTCTGGTGTCATGCATACCCCAGCCCTCCTCCCTCAACCATATTCAGCTTCATTCAGTGTATTTACACGTCTTGTGCTACCATCAGATTATGTTGCACTATCCATTTCTGGATCTTTATAGGCAGTCCTGTTGAACATTCTGTACTTCTTCTTCAGCATCAAATACCCAATGTCTACTTTCTTTCTATCTCCGAAAAACCTGTATTCTCACCTTCAACTGTCAAAGTTCCCTCATTAATGTTAGTTCATATTAGTGAGACATACAGTATTTGTCCTTTTGTTTCTAGCTAATTCCCCTCAGCATAATGTCCTCAAGATCATCCATGTTGTTGAATGCATCATGACTTTATTATATTCTATCATACGTATATACCACAGTTTCTTTAACCACTCATCCTTTGATGGCATTTGGGCTGTTTCCATCTCTTTGCAATCATGAATAAGGCCACTATAAAGATCAGTGTACAAATGTCCTTTCATGCCCTTGACTTCAGTTCCTCTGAATATATACCTATCGTAGGATTGCTGAATCATATGGCAACTTTTTAATATATTTTTATTGGCAACTCTTCACACACATACAGTCTATATATGGTGTACAGTCAGTGGCTCACAATATCATCACAGTTGTGTATTCATCAGCATGATCATTTTTTAGAACGTTTGCATCACTCCAGAACAGCAATAAAAAGAAAAGAAAAACTCATACATCCCATACCCCTTACCCTTCCCTCTCATTGACCACTAGTATTTCCATCTACCCAATTTATTTTACCCCTTATGCCCCCATTATTTATTTATTTGTTTGTTTATCATTTATTCATTTCTTATCTATGTTTTTACTCATCCATCCATATCCTGGATAAAAGGAGCATCAGACACAGGTTTTCACAATCACACAGTCACATTGTAAAAGTTATCTTTATACAGTCATCTTCAAGAATAAAGGTTACTGGAGCACAGCTCAACAGTTTCATGTACTTCCCTCCAGCTGCTCCAATACAACGTAAACTAAAAAGGGTTATCTATATAATGTATAAGAATAACCTCCAGGATAACCTCTTGACCCTGTTTGAAATCTCGCAGTCACTGAAACCTTGTCTCATTTCTCTCTTCCTCCTTTTGGTCAAGAAGGCTTTCTCAATCCCTTGGTACTGGGTTCCTGCTCATCCTGGGATTTCTGTCCCACCTTGCCATGGAGATTTACACCCTTGGGAGTCATGTCCCATGTTGGGGGGGAGGCCACTTCTGAGCAACAAAAGAGGTTCTCTGGGGGTGACTCATAGGCCTAATTTTAAGTAGGCTTAACCTATCCTTTGCAGGAATAAATAAAAATAAGGGCAAACCCCAAGATCCAGGGTTCAGCCTATTGATTTGGTTGTCTTCACGGCTTGCAAGAATTTCAGAAATTCTCCAGATGAGGAAGTTGAGTATTTCCTCCTTTCTCCCCAGTCCCTCAAGGGGACTTTACAAATACTTCTTTATTCTCTTCCCAGTTTACTCTGGCATATATTGGGGCATCACACTAACCTGAAAAAACCAACAACATCTCATGCCATAGATTTCATGTACTTATTATGGTGTTCTCTAAACTGACCATACAAATTAAATTAGGTAATATACTACCCAAAATGAAAATTTTGCACCAAATATTTCTCTCTTTGATCTCACACAGAAGTTGAAGTTTTAAAATATGGACAATATCATCCTTAACCCTGTATTGTGATGTACCTTAGTCCTATCCAGATCAGGTTCTTTCAAATGTCTAGTCGAAATCTGTTGCCTTTTTCAACTTTTTAAATAGTTCCTGTATGGAGTACAGCTGACTTTTGTAGCTTCAGAGCTCTTAATTCTGAGTCTCAGGTGTCATATAAATACCCAAAGTTTCTGGGATGGGCCAGGTTATATACAATCAGCTCAATATCTCAGAATTTAGAAATAATAATTACAACTCCTGAATATATGTGACTGCTATAAGAGCTTATGATCTAGGACCCTTTACAATTGGCCCCAACCTGATAACCCATGCTTTCAAATTCAGTTCACTGATTTTTTATATTATAGCTAGTCCATTGAGTGAGGCATGATAACATTTGTCTTTTTATTTCTGACATTTCATTCAGCATCCAGTTCTTAAGGTTTATTCACCTAACTGCATCCCTCACAACTTCATTCCTTCTTGAAGCCACTCAGTAGTCCACTGTATGTGTTCACCAAAATTCCCCCTTCCATTCCTTAGTCGTTGTACCCTTAGGCCACCTCCATCCATTGTGAGTCATGAACACTGCCACCATAGATACCAGTGTGGATCCATTTGTGACCACACTCGCTCTCTCCAGGTACATAGTAAGCAATGGGGTTTCAGGATATATACAATCCCACCCCTAGCCTTCTGTGGCACCACCGCACTGCCCTTCAGGGAGCTGCACCTCTGTTACCCTAACAACTATGAATAGATACGTGTTTCTCCACGTTTTCTTAGCACTTATTTCTCTCTTCATTTTTAAACAGCTTTATTCACACATGATACAATCCAACGTAAGTGTAAAAACAGACTTGCTTTTGTTGCCGTATCTATATGAAGGCATTTGCTTTTCTTCCACAAAGCATCCATACATCTCCCCTATGCCTCCTGCCTGTTGATATGTAGTTTTGGCATAATGCCTTTGTTTGGCATATTACAATGTCACTATTGACTATAGACCCTAGCTTTCATTGATTGTACTTTTTTTAATATGCCACCCATTTTCAACACTTTGCAATGTTGACATTCATTTGTTCTCCCTCATGGAAAAATGTTTTTTTTTTTTAATTTGTACATTTAATCACCATCATTGTGCACTGTAGGCATTCCTAAGTTATACCATCTCAATCTGTATCCTCTGTCGTTCCTTCTAGTTTCATATGTGCCCCCAGCCCTTCTCGCTCTCATACTCACATTCAGCTTTATTCAGTGTTTTCATATTTTTGTGCTACAACCAGGTAGTATTATGCTATCCATTTCTGAATTTTTACAATCTATCTTGTTGTACAAACTGTATTCCTTCAGCACCAAATGCCCAGTTTCTACCGTATTTCTATCTCCTGGTAACCTGTATTCTTAACTTCAACTCTCAAAGTTTACTAATTAGTGTTAGTTAATATTAGTAAGACCATACAACATTTATCCTTTTGTTTCTGGCTAATTTCACTCAGCATAATGTCCTCAAGGTTCATCCACATTGTTACATGCTTCATGACTTTATTCTGTCTTAGAGCTGTGTAATATTCCATCATATGTGTATACCACAGCTTGTTTAGCCACTCATCATTGATGAACATTTGGGCTGTTTCCATCTCTTGGCAGTCGTAAATAATGCTGCTATAATTATTGGTCTGCAAATGTCTGTTTGTATCCTTGCCTTCAGTTCCTCTGCATATATACCTAGTAATAGGATTGCTAGATCATATGACAATTCTATAGTTAGCTTCCTGAGGAGCCACTAATCTACCTTCCAGAGCAGTTGCACCATTCTGCACTCCCACCAACAATAAATAAGTGTGATTCTTTCTCCATATACTCTCTAGCACTTGTAGTTATTTGATAATGGCGATTCTAGTAAGTGTGAAATGATATTTCATTGTGATTTTGGTTTGCATTTCCCTAATTGTATTAAGGTTCTCTAGGAAAACAGGACCAGCAGGAGATATCTGTAAATAAAAGATTTATAAAGGTGTCTCATGTAACCATGGGAATGCAAGAGTCCCAAATCTGTATGGCAGGCTGTGAGACTGGTAACTCAGCTGAAGGGTCTTGACAAACTACACGGAAGAGGCTCTCTGGCTGAAAAAGCAATGAAAATTCCCCCTTCCTCCTTAAACATCTTCAACTAATTGAATCACATCTGACTGACTGGATTATCTATTTTGTGGGAGGCATCCCCTTAGTTTATCATAGATGTAATCAGCCACAGTTACAATCAATCGACTGATGATTTAATAAACAAGCCTTCTGGTTTGTCAACCAGCCATGAAATATCCTTCCAGTAATGATAGGCCAGTGTTTTTCTGACCAGAAAACTGGGGCACCATCAACTGGCCAAGTAAATACTAGAACCTAACCATCACACTAATCAAAAATGAGGTTGAGCATCTTTTCATATGTTTTTGAGCCATTTGTGTTTCCTCTTTGGAAAAGTGTCTGTCCGTATATTTTGTCCATTTTCTTTAGTTGAATTATTTGTCTTTTTGTTATTGATATGTAGGATCTCTTTATATATTCTGAATATTAAACCCTTATCTGATATATCATTTTCAAATATTATCTCCCATTGTGTAGGCTGCCTTTTTACTCATGGCAAAGTCCTTTGATGCACAAAAGTGTTTAATTTTGAGGAGATCCTGTTTATCTATTTCTTCTTTCATCGCTTATCCTTTGGGTGAAAGATTTAGGAAATCACCTCCTATCACAAAGTCCTTAAGATATTTCCCTACATTTTCTTCTAAATGTCTTACAGTCTTACTCAAATGTTTAGGTCTTTGATCCATTTTGAGTTAATTTTTGTGTAAGGTGTGAAATAGGTCCTCTTTCATTTTATTGGATATGGATATCCAGTTCTCTAAGCACCATCTGTCGAAGAAGTTACTCTTTCCCAGTTGAGTTGACTTGACAGCCTTATCAAAGATCAGTTGGTCATAGATGAGAGAGTCCACCTCTGCACATTCTGTTTGATTCCACTGGCTAATACATCTGTCTTGATGCCAGTGCCACAGTTTTGACCACTGTAACTTTGTAATATGCTTCAAAGTCAGGTAGTGTGAGACCTTCCACTTTTCTTCCTTGAGGTATTTTCAGCTGTTTGGGGCACCCTGCCCTTCCAAATCAGTTTGATGCCTGATTTTTCTATTTCTGCAAAGTAAGTTGTCAGAATTTTAATTGGCTTTGCACTGAACCTATAAATCAATTTGGGTAGATTTTACATCATAACTATATTTAGTCTTCCAATCCGTGAACATGGTATTTCCTTCCATTTATTTAGGTCTTCCTTGATTTCTTTTAGCCATGTTTTTGTAGTTTTCTGTGTATAGATCTTTCATGTCTTTTAATTTATTCCTAAATATTTGATTATTTTGGTTTCTATTGTAAAATGTTTTCTTGACTTCCTCCTCATATTGTCCATTACTGGTGTATAGAAACACAACTAATCTTTGCATGTTGATTTTTTATTCTACCACTTTGCTATATTTGTTTATTAGCTCAAGCAGCTTTACTGCAGATTTTTTGGGATTTTCTATGTGTAGGATAATGTCATCTTCAAACAGTGAAAGTTTACTTCTTCCCTTCCAATTTACATGCCTTTTATTTCCATTTTTGGCCTAATTGCTCTAGCTAGAACTTCTAGCACAATGTTGAATAACAATCTTGAAAGTGGGCATCCTTGGGCGGCTGCCGTGGCTCAGCAGGCAGAGCTCCGACCTGCCATGCTGGAGGTCTGGAGTTCGATCCCTGGTGCCTCCTGCCCATATGCAAATTAAAAAAAAAAAAAGAAGAAAGAAAGTGGGCATCCTTGTCTTTGTTGCTGATCTTAGAGGGAAAGCTTTCAGTCTTTCCTCATTAAATATGATGTTAGTTCTGGGTTTTTCACTTATTCCCTTTATCAGGTTGAGACATTCCCTTCTATTCCTGTCCTTTGAAGTGTTTTCATCAAGGAAAGATGTTGAATTTTTTCAGATGCCTTTTCTGCATCAATCAAGATGACCATGTGTTTTTTCCACTTTGATTTAATGATGTGGTATATTACATTAATTGATTTTCTTGTGTAGGACCCACTTTACATACATGGAATGAATCCCATTTAGTTGTGGGATTTTAATATGCTGCTGGATTCAAATTGAAAGTATTTTGTTGAGGGTTTTACATCTATATCCATTAAAGAAGTTGGTCTGTAATTTTCTTTTCTTGTAGTGTTTTTGTCTGACTTTGGTATTAGGGTGATGTTGGCCTCATAGCTTGAGTTAGGTAGCTTTCATTCCTTTTCAGTTTTTTTTTTTTTTTTTTTTTTTTTTTTTTTTTTTTTTTTTTTTTTTTTTTTTTTTTTTTTTTTTTTTTTTTTTTTTTTTTTTTTTTTTTTAAGATTTGAGCAGGATTGGTAGAATTCTTTCTTGAATGCTTGGCTTCATATATGAAGCCAGCTAATGCTGGACTTTTGTTTTTTGGGAGCTTCTTGATGACTGATTGAATCTGTTCAGTTATGATTGGTTTGTTGAAGTCATCTATTTCTTCTTGAGTCAATGTTGATTGTTCATCCCTGTTCTAGTTTGAAAGCTGCCGGAGTGTGATATACTAGAAACAGAATGGCTTTTATAAAGGGGAATTTATTAAGTTGCAAGTTTACAGTTCTAAGGCCATGAAAGTGTCCAAATTAAAGCAAGGCTATAGAAATGTCTGATCTAAGGCATCCAGGGAAAGATACCTTGGTTCCAAAAGATTAGTGACTTTCAGGGTTTCTCTCTCAACTGGAAAGGCGCATGGTGAACATGGCGACATCTGCTAGCTTTCTCTCCAGACTTCTTGTTTCATGAAGCTCCCCCAGGGATGTTTTCCTTCATCTCCAAAGGTCTCTGGCCGCGTGGGCTCTCATAGTTCTGGTGGCTCTCTTGCTCTCAAGCTTTTTTTAAAGGATTCCAGGAAACTAGCCAAGACCCACCTGGAATGGGTAGGGTGACATCTCCCTCTAAACAAAGGGTGAATCAGATCTCCTCTCTTGGAGACAATCTAATCAAGTTTCCAACCTACAGTACTTATAGGGATTAAAAGAAACAGCTGCCTCCATATGATGGCTCAGGATAAAAACATGGCTTTTCTAGGGTGTATGATCCTTTCAAACTGGCACAATTGCTTTCCTCTTTCTGCTTTCACAATTCTCTCTTTGTCTTTGATCTTTGACAATGTGCTTAGTAAATGTCTTGGAGTAGGTCTATGCAGATCTATTCTGTTTGGGATACACTCAGTTTCTTGAATCTGTAATTTTATGTCTTTCCTAAGAAATAGGAAATTTTTTAGTGTTTATTTCTTCCATTATCTTTTCTGCCCCTTTTCCCCTCTCTTCTCCTTCTCAGACACCCATAACATGCTGTATTCATGCACTTCATGTTTTCATTTAATTCTCTGAGACTATTCTCATGTTTTTCCTTTCTTTTCCCTATCTGTTCTTTTCTGTGTAGGATTTCAAAGGTCCTGTACTCTAGTTCACTAATCCTTTCTTCTGTTTCTTTGAATCTGCTGTTGTAAGTCTCCATTGTTTTTTACATCTCTTCTGTTGTCCCCTTTCTTCCCATAAATTCTGCCATTGGATTTTTTTTTCTTTTTTTTTTTGCATGGGCAGGCACTGGGCTGCCATTTGTTTTTGAAGCTTTTGATTTCTTCATGTTGCCCAATGTCTTTATCCATCATATATTTTGCCCTGTCTTCCCTCAACTCATTGATTTGACTTTTTAATTCATTTTTCATGTTTTTTTGAAAATTAATTAGTTTTAACTCCTATATCTCATTTGAAGTGTTAGTTTCTTCCTTTGACTGGGCCATATCTTCATTTTTCATAGTGTGACTTTCAAGTTTTGTTATCTCAGCATCTGATTTCCTTGATTAGTTTATTCTGGAGGCTTTTTTCACTCTTTAACCTAGGATTTTCTTGTTGGTTGGCTTTGTTTTCTATCTGTTCTTTGACATTCAGTTCAACTTATTCTGGACCTCTAGCATAGCTTCTGTTTAACTGATCAGAATTTTTCAGCTCTTGTTTTTCTGATTCTTGCTCTGCCTAAATGGAATGCTTTTTTTTTTTGAGGAGCGTCTCCCCAAGTATGATCCACCCCAATTAAATTTTCCCTGATAAGACAGGCCCAGCTCAGGAGGATGGTATAATCAATATCAAGTTTCCCTGAAGATGAGACCCAGCAGGTTTTCAGAGATTCCTGTGAGGCCTCTCGGCTCTGTTTTTCTTCTCCTTCCCAGCAGGTGACACTTGTCAGCCCACAGCTCCCCACTGACATAAAATGGTATAGTGTCTTTAATTCTAAGCAGACCCTGTACCTTCCAGGGGCATGGTTGAGACAGAGGCTGAGGTAGTAGGCAAGCTTAGGGCTTAGCTCCTCGGGTCTGAATTTTCTGATTGAGGGAAGCCACTGTAGCTGGGCTCTGCCCACCCCCCCTTTCTTGGGAAAGATAAGCCCTTTAGGGAATTATCTCTCAATTGACTCATTACACTGTCTTTTAGATGTATCTTAACTCCATCCTTCCTAAGTCAGAGCTGACAACTGAAAAATGACTGAAGCTTTCTCTAATGAGCTACTTAAAATAATTTAAATAAAGAAAAAAGGAGATGAAGGAAAACTCTTTTCAGAGACAATTCCAAGCTTCCAAAATTCACCTATCAAGGCCCAGAGTTGGTAGCCAGCTCTATGTGTCTTTTTCTTGGCACAGCCCTTTTCCAGTATTCTGAGCTTGGCCAACTGCAAAAGTCTTGTTTTTGTTTGTTTGTTTGTTTTGTTTTGTTTTCATCAGCCCCACCTCTTCTCTGCCAGGAGCAACTGCAGGATTCCTTTCTGCTTGCTCTTATCTGTGCTTGGAGCTTGGATTTACCAGGCCAGATATGTTCATTACAACAACAATTGGAGCTTGACTGAGCTACCCTTCTTTGCTCCCAGCAGAGATTGCTTTTTTTTTTCTATGGGGAAACTGTCTCCAAGTGAGGCTGCCATGTCAATAGGAGAGGGGTGCCAGCCTCCAGAGTTTGAGGGCTTTACTTTCAGTTCCATTCTGTGAGCTTGGCCCTTCCACCCATTTCAGACTGGAATACGATGTGTGTTCAGTCAAGCAGTTGTTCCAGGCAGTTCCTAGCTATTTACTAACTGCCTTAGGGGACCAAACTAAATTCCCTACACTGCCATATTGCCCCTCCTTGAGTTTTAAAGACTATTTCTTTCCCTTTCAATTTCATAACATTTTAATCATCACTCTTCTCTACCATTGAGGTTATCAGGAGAATTTTAAGTGCTCAGACCTATGCAGAATTAACCACTCAATGATATGCCCTCACCTATACAGTTTACACATAACTGGCCAGTGTAGCAAATATAATAAATGCATTTGAACACATTATAACTATTATCGTCGTTAATAGTCAGGCATAGCCATTCCCATATACCAATACTTTGAAATGCTGTGATGGTTAAGTTCATATGTCACACTGTCCAGGTTATGGTGTCTAGTGTTTTTGGTCAGGCAAGCACTGGCCTGGTTATTACTGTGAGACTATTTCACAGATTTAAATCATCAGTAAGTTGATTGCATCTATGGCTCATTACATCTACATTCAACTGAGGAGATTGTCTCCAATAATGAGAGAAGTGTCATCTAAGCAGGTGAAGGCCTTTAAAGAAGTGATGATTTCAACAGTCAGGAGAGAAGAATTTCCATCCCTCCTTCAGCCAGCCACCTTTTCCTGAGAAATTCATCAAAAACCTTAATCTGAGTTCTCAGCTTGGGACCTGTTCTATGGCATTTGGCCTTGCCCATCCCCACGGTCATGAGAGTCAAGTCCTATTTTAAAATTTTCATAATATTTACTGGATGTCTACACACACACACACACATATATATATATACACACACACACTCACACACACGTGTGTGTATATGTATATCTGCTGTTTCTGTTTCCCTAGAGAACTCTAATACAGATGCCTCATCAAGATTAATGAAATTTGTATTTTTCATACCTAAAAGTATTACTGTGAGTCAGGTAAAGGAGATCAACATTAAAACTGAATTTAATACTGCATTTCCACTGTTAAGAGTTCTTCATTTTATAAAAGCTGATTTCCTTTTAATGTGAAACTATTTTATGAGTCAAATAGCTAATATATTTTAGGTTCTAAACCAAATTTCTCTTTACATTTCTTTTGTAAATTCTAGTCTTTTCTAGCAAGTCTTAATTTTAAGCTCTATAGACCTTCAATGTTTTATCATCCCTTTCAGTATTGATGCTCTGTATCAATGTCTTATATTGTATTAACTTTATAACAGAATTAGCCTTTCACATTTGTGTCTTTTATAATTCAATTTCTGTCCTTCATGTCATTTCCTTTTTGCCCCATATTTTGTTAAACACATTGAGTAGCTGAACCAAGAATTCAGCTTTAGAATGGATAACAACAAGCCTTAATAAAAAGCTCCCTTCCCCCATGTTTCCTTAGAAACAGAAATGTAACCATGGTCTCATAATTTCAATTTTAGCTCTACAGTAAACCTTCAAGCAACTGTTGGGCCTAATGCCTTGCATGTGCATTACTGAAAATATAGGTGATCTTGATTAATGACAGCTTAAAGTGCATCAAACTACTTTGAAATTCACTTTTATAACTACCATTTTCTACCCTTTAATCTCCTCTTTTTTTCCTTAAAGTAATTTTCTTATTAACCACCTTCTTCCATTGTCTATTTTTTTATTTTAAATGTTATTCCCTTCCCTTATTAGCAAGCACTTGTCATTTGAAAGAAAATGAACTGAGTCATATTTGCCAGAGCCCCAGATGCAGGCTTGTTTGTAGCCAGAGGTACACTTATGCATTCGGTAATGGCATTTTTCCTACTACCCATTCATAACAGTGACCTCAAAAGCTTTGAAAAAGATCCTTTTACATAATGAAAAGAGTATAATTACCTATCTACCAGTGGCAACAGATTAAATTCTCGAACCTCTACACAGAAGTTTTAAAAATGGGAACCTTAATTTTTAAACTGAAAAACAGTCTTTAGGAAAGTGAGCTCTCCCTTTTCTTTATACTCTGATCTTTGGTATTTTGTTGTTATTGACCACAGAAATTCTTATTATAGAAAAGTCAAACATTTTAGAAGATAGAAAACTACTAGGCAGAGACTTTAGTAAACATTTTTTAAAACCTCCTCTGTATATTATATGCACACATGCAGATTTTATATAATTTGTACCATGTTATATGTTAGAAACTGCTTTTTTGCCCTTTATGTATTATGGAAGCTTTCCCTTTCCAATATGTGTAGATATATCCTTATCATTATAAAACACAGCTGAAATCTAGCTAATGAAAGCACCCTGGTTTATATAGCTTACCCTCTCCTCCCCCCTAATTGATAAACATCCAAAAAGTTTCCTTAGAATTGCAATAAATGTCTTTACAGTTGTCTAATTATCTTCTGAAAGTAAATTCTTCAAAGTGTCAATATTAAGCCTAAACATATATATGTATTTCTAAATTTTGAAACATATCAACTCTTTCAGAAAGTTTGTCCCAGTTTACATTCTTACAGGCAGTCTAAGAAAGTTTTCTTTCTTCCAAAGGATGGACATTTTCAATCTTTTTAATTTTTGCTACTTTTTTTGGACTATATATCTCTTATTTCGCATAAGAAAATTGTGCCTGGGAAAGTTTTTTCTAAGCCTAATAGTTTAATTGACAGATTTGACTATGAAGAAATTTAAAGTTTATTTATAGCAAAGGACACTATAAACAAAGTTGAAAGAAAAAGGAACAAAATAGAAATGATAATTGTACATACATAGTAAATAAAAATTTCCTCAAAATATAGCACCCTTTTAAGAAATAAAAGCAACTATAATAATAAACATATGAAAGCATTCTTTTATGGTCCCTTATTTTTGTTCTATTTTTGCATGAAATACTTAACCAATCTTAAATATACTTTGTTAGAGAGAACAAAGTACAGATCCATCTTTTTTTTAAACAAATAGATCCACCTTTTTTGTTGTTGTTGTTAAAGAAGTTGTAGGTTTACAAGAAAAATCATGTGTAAAATTCAGAGTCCCCACATACCACCCTATCATTAATACCCTACATTAGTGTGGTGCATTTGTTACAATTAATGAAAGAACATTTTTATAATTGTACTTTTAACTATAGTCTATGGTTTACGTTAGGGGTCACTGTATTATACAGCTCTATTGTTTGCTTTAATTTTTATTCTAGTAACATATATATGCCCTAACATTTCCCCTTTTAATCATATTCAAATATATAATTCAAGGCTGTTAATCACACTCACAATGTTGTGCTGCCATCACCACCATCCATTACAAAACCTATGCCATCACCCCAAACGGAAATTGCACCATTTTAAGCATTAGCTCCCCATTCCCTACACCTACCCCAGCCACTGGTAACCTATGGTTGGGTTTCTGAATGTATAAATTTGCTTATTCTAATTATTTCATATCAGGTGATCACTTTTTTTAATCCAACCATTTTTAATTTGTTAAATTGAATTATCTATTAATTTTCCTCACTAATTAAAAAAAAATTTTATAATAGATTAAATTCCCACTTACATTTACATCTTTTTCTTGGCTCTTATCTTCATTAATCTTCCTAGACTTGCATTTCTTAACAGCTATACTGTTGCCACGTAGGACTGGAGAGTCCTTCGCAGTGCAGGACTTCCTGCTCGTACATGTAGTAGACGACAGTTATATATCACAGCTAATGGGATAGCCAAAGAACACAATCACATATTTGCAACTCACCCCTTCCCCCCTCAAGGAGATATTCAGGTACCACGGAAGCAAGCAAAGATTAGGAGCTTGTTCCAGTAGGCACAAGTTTCAGTTAATATTGTATCATACACAGTAAGGACCTCAGGCCTTTATTTTAGAACTCTAAGCTTTCCCCCAGTTTGTGTGTATGTGTGTTTGTGTGTGTGTGTGTGTGTGTGTGTGTATGTGTGTATGTGTGTGTGTGTGTTTGCATAGAAGTAGACCTATTATCTTGAGTAATTTCCAGTATTTCCAGAATGGGCTCGTTCTCCCAGCTTCTCCTGTCACCCTGCATTTCTTTCACTGCCATTCTTGTTGAATTCCTTATTCGCTCTCATCACTGCCTCCTCTGGCCTATTGAAGTCGTGTCTTGAACTGGTTCCTGTGCCTCTGGTTGCTCAGTGTTAATCCCTGCTCTCAAAGATTCTGCTAAATTACTCCTCAATCACATAGCTCTGTGTCATTCAGTGACACTTACTACAGAGTCTCCTTAAAACCTCTAGTCTCTTCTCATTATTTGCTGACTGACCTACATTGAGACTCATCAGTTCATCTTTCTAAGACTAGCCACAGTATGCTGCAGCCTAGCTTTGCGGGCTTACCTCCTTGTTCCAGCCGAATTAGACAGTTTATGGTTGGTTCTCAGATCATGTGTTAAACTTCCTCACCTTTGTTCTTTTGCTCGGGTTATTCCATCAATGGGAAGGTCTTTCTCCTCCTCCTCTCTTCTTTCTTTGTTGATAGAACTTCCACAAATAGGTACTTGACCTTCTTTACCTATCCTCACCACAAACAAAGATACGACCTTTCTCTTTTTGCCTTCTACCCTGTGTTATAATTATTTGTATAATTTTTCTATCCTTTCTTCCTCACCCACAAGTCCTTGAGAACTGTGGAGGTTCTGACTTGCCAAAGAGCAAATATTTATGTAAAGGACATTGGATTTGCATTTGCAGCTTTATCATTTATTATTTATGTGGTCTTTCTTGAACTTCAGTTTCCTTGTCTACCTAATCGGGATAATAATACTGGCCTCACAAACTTATGTGTTTGTGGGGCTGATCAGATTAGGTTTCCTGAAAGCTAATACGAATGTAAGGCATTGCCAGCTTTTTATTCCCTGAGACACCCCAGCCCAGTCTGTGCTTTGTCATAGTTAACTCTTCAGTCAATATTTGGTGAATAGAGTTGAATTATTATTTATTAAAACAGCCTGTTAGGCAAGTATCAGTCCTCTTCCCTAGTACATAGTCACAAGAGGTATTCACTGTATTTACATAATTTTTGTGCTCAGATCAAGCTGCAGAGTCATTAAAATCAAGTCGTTTTATGGAAAACTATTATGACTATTATTCTAATAGCAAGTGCAATTTGAAATAGTTATTAACTTCGTGGCTTTTGGAAGCATGAACTAAATACACAATTCTAATGTGGATTCAATGTGAATAAAACATCTGTCCTTTAAATGTATCCTGACAGATTTAAGCCTTAGTTCTAATGTAGATGATGTAGACAGTTTTCCGATTTTATTGGCACCATCCTTGCCACTGTTCAGTTTTTATCTTTGCTGAAGAAATTTTGATCCACAACTTCTTTCAGCCATTCTAGAGTGATTATTGTAATGCATAGCTTGGCATTCCAGCTCATTTAACCAATAAGGTGCAATTATTACAAAATGCAGCAAGAATCAACATGGAGCCTGTAGGTTCTCTCTTCGGCCTGTAATCAGCTGATGACTGGTAATAGTCCATATACAACACACTATTTGAGAGTGTTATATTTAGAAATGTTCATGATAGTCTCTTGAAAGAGAGACTAAGTTATCATCAGAGTTGGGACTTTTTCATTTTTTGCTATAATTGATTATTGGAATGAGATGCTTAAACCATTTAATTAAAACCTTCCCTTTCTCACAAGTTAAAACCAGGCGGTTTTGAGGGCTATTGGAATCTTGAGTCAATCTAAACTGCTCTTATTTTTCTTGATAGACTGTAAGAATTCTCATTTAGATTAATTTTGTTTCAGCTGCCATGCATCTATCAAGAAATTGAACTAAAGAGCTAGATACAGAAAAGACTTCATGTATTCCTAGGCCATCTAAAAATAACATGTGATCATGTTATTACTTCTTTGGCATTTTATTACCATTCATATCTGGTACTCTGAATTCCTCTCAGTCTCAATGAAACAAGCATAACTTTAGATATATGTTAGATTAAAGACTATATGGGTACGGGATATTAGTATGTTAATTTTGAAATAATTCACCCATAGAATATACACAACTCTTTAACCTGCTTTACAAAAAAAAAACGCAAATAAATAAAAGTAAAATAAAATAATATATTTATTGCAATTGCCATTTATTTTCTTTAAACATACCTAATCTCCAAATCATCTTTGGCACTTATTCTTAAGAAATTTGGGTTAGAGAAATGTTTATATTTTGGTCAACCTTTACACCACTCTTAGCTTTAAATGAGTTCATTATAATAACAGTGAATTATGAATATTTTATTAGATACTAATTAATACTTATTCAAATAATAGAAATTCTTGAAGGAAACAATTCGAAAAGAAAATATGAAATTGTCTAAGAAATAACATGAGAATTTCCTCCAGCCACATACCACAAGTCTCAAAAGAAAGACATACTACCTACCATAATAATGAAAAAAGACACATCCAGATGTAGTCTTATGAAATGTCAAGATACCAAGAATCAAAAGATGTGAAAACGTTCCACAGACTACTGAATGAATATTAAACTGAATGCTTCGGACTCTATGGTGTCTTTTGTGACACCATTTTAAAACCCCTGAATTTACTGATCTTTAGGTTAGTTTTCAACTCTAAAATTCAGGACCCATATCCAAAAAGAGTAACTTACATTTATATAACATTTCATAGTTTTCAGAGTCTCCCACGTACATGATCTCACTTGATTCTATGGTCATCAAGCCTCTGCATATAACATTTAGTTATTTGATTAAATACAAAGTCATTAAGTGGAAAAGGAAATCATATGGTGCTTCACAGTAGGAGGCGGCATAATGAAATGCAAGGAATAATATGCTGGGAATCGGGAAATCCGAGTTTTATTCCCATCTCATTTCTATAATCTGCAGGTCTCCTGACCCATCTGGGTCTCCTTTTTCTAATCTGTGAAATTAGGAGTTTAAACTAGATGGTTTTCCAAGTTCTCTTCTTGTTTTAACGTTGAGTGAATTTAGATTTCCTTCAGCTAATTGTTCTGTAAAGTAATACTGGGTTACGATGATTAATTAAAATAGTTTTAATTCTGAAATAGTATATTTGATCCCTTACTCGGGTGAGGCATCCATACAGGAAAAGATACCTTAGTTCAAGAAAGCCGATGAAGTTCAGGGTTTTTCTCTCAAGTGAGAGGGCACATGGCGAATACAGTCAGGTCTTCTCTCTTGGCTGGGAGGGCACATGGCGAACATAGCATCATCTGCTAGCTTTCTCTCCTGGCTTCCTGTTTCGTGAAGCTACCTGGGAGGCGTTTTCCTTCTTCATCTCCAAAGGTTACTGGCTGGTGGACTCCCTGCTTCATGGTGCTGCAGCATTCTCTGCTCTCTCTGAATCTCCTGGCTTTCTCTCTTGTCGTTCTCTTTTAAGACCCACCCAAATGGGTGGAGACACGTCTCCACCTAATTCACCTTAACAACCACTCTTAATTGAGTCACATCTCCAGGGAAATGATCTAATTACAGATTCAAGCATAGAGTACTGAATAGGGATTAGAAGAAACGGCTGCCTTTACAAAATGGGATTAGGATTAAAACATGGCTTTTCTAGGATACATACATCCTTTCAAACCAGCACAATTAGTCATCATCATCAAGATTCACATTTAGTAAAACAGAACTTGTGCCTTTATTCCTCTATTCTTACACATTCTGTCTTATTTCTCGTGGAAACAAATTTGGTTACTTGCTGTACTTGGCTACACATGAAATCTGTACAAATTATTTTCAAGGGTATCTATACCTTATTCTTATGAATTATCCATGAAATAAGCAATGGAAAATACTTGCAGACATGGGACAAATTTGTATAGTTGTGATGATCAATTTATGGACACTGTAAAAATGGAAATACTGAATTAGGGATTCTTCTGTACTCTAAAATGATATAGGATCAGAACCCCATTCATTTTTCATGTAAATTCCATTGCATTCACAGAGTCAATCAAACTCTTAATCTCAGGGTATTCAGAGAATAAGAAACATTGCTTTGCCTAAAACTTGACATTGTGAAATTGCAGTTGGTCATGGATGAACCGAGTTGATAAATCTATTCTCCTCCAGTTGGATGACTATCCTGATGAAAGGTGACTTTACACTCCAATTCCACGAGATGGCTCTCATCTTCTAGCTTGGTTTCCTTAAGGGCTGCTAATGGCTACCAGGTTCTCTTGGGATCTCCTTGAGAGTCTCACTGTTTTGTGTTGGGGTATAGAAATTGGTGTGCAATATATACCTATTGAGTGAGTGGCCTAGATTAATTTATTGATAATCCAAGAGATTCCCTTTTTGTACAAAGTGAAGGAGACCTATATGTCTTGCCTAAATTTACCATAATTAATCAGATTTGGAAGGAAAATCCTTAAAAAGAGACTGCTTTTTTGGTGATACAAATACCAAGAAGTAACCGATGACCAGCAGATTTAAATGGACCACGTGTAGCTACTACTTTGGGGTCCAAAAAACAGTAGGTCCATGTTTGTGGAGAAGATAAACAAGCAACTTTTGCCTTTGACTTTCAGAGTACAAGGAATTCTGTCCTCTAATTGCACTCTCTATTTCTACAGCTTGTCTACAGTGCTTAGTTAGACACTGGAATTACAAAAATGACTACAATTTGATCCTTAATCATGTAGAAGATTTAGGTTAGTAAGTGGAATTAATAACAATTTTTATGCTACATGTTATAAATTATATGGGCCAAGTGCTGGGGAACACAAAAAATGGAGTAACTATCTTTGGGGTATTTTGGAATACTTTGGTATTTTTCTGGAGAGAAAAAAGTTGGTTGGTAAACAATAGGAATGATTTAGTTTTAGGAAGAGAGAAGGAATAATCATGAAAATGTGTGCTGTGTTCATGGCGAAAAATTTGTAAAGGGTCAGATTGATTATTTCTCCTTATTTTTATAAATCATTTAACTTTATTAAGAGCTTTGCATGTACCCCAGCTATATTCTAGTCTTTTTAAAAATAACGATATTCATATTGTGTAGCCAATGTGTAAGATGCATATTCTTTAGCTTTTGCTGGAAATGTAAATACTTAACATAAAAGAAGAAAATAGAAGGATCTTTATGTTGATTGAATTGCCTATATATATCTTGTTAACATTATTATTTTTTAAAAGAAATTTCAAACCATGTCTGTATCTAAAATAACTACAAATTCCTAAAGTTAAATATGAAATTTTTTTCCTTTAGAGAAATAATCTCTAAGCATCTGGCTGCCATGATAGATGTAAGAAGATGACCAGCTAAAAGAAATTTTAAATAGTAACCAATATAAGAAGAACAAAGGATGTGACTTGAGAGCCAAGGAAAAATATGCAGTCATAAAAGGGGTTTGGGTAACTGGTATTTCTTCAAATTAATTAATTAGTTCTATCAGTTCCCATGAACAAGACACCAAAAATGCACTTTGAGAGCCTAGCATCTATCTAATAATGGGAACATATCAAATATACTTTAATTATGCCCCATTATTTATTATGCAGTCCAAAAAGCATTATAAAGCCCAGTTACATCCTAAAAAAAAAAAAAAGGAAGAAAAACTCTTCCAATACTGTAAAACTTTAAAATCTTGGATTCCTCCAGAGTGTTCGGAACAAAGAATCCCTAGCAACTCTGAGGAAGGGACAGTTAAAAGCCATCAGTGTTCTGATTCTCAAATATATCTACTACTATTTAATAGAATACTAACTTAGCAACAGTAGTGTCATCGCCATACATATGTGGGCTGAACTGTACATGGGATACTATAGGTCGGACAAAAATAATTTTTAGTGCTTGGAGTTTTTGTATGTTTATACTGGCTCTCCAATTTTCTCTAACTAGCTCCCTTTGCCTGGGCGTATCTATTAATTTAGCTCTATTTTTTACCTATGGCTCTTTGCTGAAACAGCAGATTCTTTTAGTTGAACATGTTCTCATATACCTTAATTAGTATCTTTATAAGAAGTGTGAGGTAGGGACCCTGGCATATCCTGCTTCGTTCTCCAACTCAGGAAAGGACTCTGAAATGAAGAATTTTATCTTGCTGAGCACGCCTATGACCTGTCTGCTTTTGCATGTAGTTTTCCTCATTTTTAAAATTTTTGTTGAAGATATGTTTACTCTATTTAAAATATTCAATAGCTTTGTATTTATTGAATAATTTGGACCTTTTTCCCTGATCTATATTGTTTTACTTTCCTAAAATTTCCATTCTTTAAATTAAAAAAAAAAATTTTCTGATTTCAATTTAATGATTTGCTTCATGATTTTAATATTTAAGAAGGTTTAATATTTTGTTGCCCTATTTTAAACTATGTATTGTTACTTATAAAATTTTGGGCACTTTCTTGGTCATTTTATTGAAAGCTATTATAGAAAATTAATAAACCTGTATGTGAATTGTTTGAAAAATATATGCCAAGTATTTTTATGGGTGAGACACTAATTATTCTTCAACTAAGTGTATATATATATTTTTTTATAGAGAGATATATAATTTAAGCCTATTCAAAACTAACCTAGAAAATTTGGATAATATTTTAGTATCACAACCTGTTTCAGGAAAGAATGCAGAAACTAATTTTTTGAAGATTATTAAATAATATATATATTTACCATATGTTTATTAGTATTCATAAAATAGATATTTAATTTAGCAACAGAGAAGAACTTCTTATCATAGCAAAATCAACTTTTCTTTAGATGGTATCTGATTATTTTCAGGTAACTAAGTTTAAAATCACAAAAATTTCATTAACTAGATTGCTGTATTTTTAACTCAGGCCCCCACCCTTTTTTTTTTTTTTTTTTAGCATGAAGGTATCTGCTAAAAGCGTGTGCTTTATTTTTTTAATTTCACAAATTTTTTTTTATCATCACAGTCGACTTTTTTTTCTTTTTTTGTGTGTGAAAAATAACGTATTTTTAAAAAAGCAATAAATTTCAAAGTATACCACAAAAATTAGTTGTAGAACAGATTTCAGAGTATGGTATGGGTTACAATTTCATAATTTTAGGTTTTTACCAATAGCTGCTCCAAGACACTGGAGACTAAAAGAAATATCAATATAATGATTCAGCGATCAAACTCATTTGTTAAATCCTACCTCCTCTGTATAACTCCACCATCACCTTTGATCTTTCTCCCACTCTGTAGGGGTATTGGGGCTATGCCCATTCCAACTTTTTCATGTTGGAAGGGACTGTCAATCCAGGCCCCTTTTTAATAACATTAAAGTTTCATATATATTCTTTCTAAATTATTTTGAATTAAGAACTAAACTAAATCTTGTAACTGAAATGAAGCAATGTTGCAAAAATCTGCTATGTTTTCAATTTTTACAGCCTCTCTCCCCTTGCTCTCTTTGAAATTACTGCTGTAGCTATACAGAATTATGCATTTAAAAATAAGTTGACTATCATAGTTATAGGAAACTGTATTATTTACTCAAAAGAGCAATCTGTCATCTTTGCTAAGTAGTTAAACTGCTCCTCTGACAAGGAACTCCAGTCTCCAGTGGAAGCACATTTCATCTTTGAGTCGCTGTGTTAGAAGATTCTGTCCTAAGAATAAATTTGGTCCATGTTTTGTTTTCAAAGATCAAACCTAATAAGATAATAAGTCTTCTACACGGCAGCTCTTCTGAAACTGAAGACAAGTACCATGTCTATCCATCCATACCCCCTACTCCTGCTCTCTCTGTGCTGATCTAAAACTCCCCAGGTCTTCATATGACTTTTTCTCAGGACCCCTCCCATACCTAGATGTGCTTCTCTCAGCCTGCCCTTTTTGCCCATGTCTGTGAGACCTAATTTTTACTGTAATAAATGTGTATAATCAAGGTGGGTTTATCACAAGATTTTGTACTGCATTTTAGGCAAACGGTAGAATACTAAAGTGATTTGAAGCATTTTATGTCATTATTTTTAAAGATTTACTTTCATTTATACCATTTAAATTGAAATTAAATGTTTGCTACTTTTTATTTACCATCCAGAAGACATAGCTTCAGGATAATTATTAGCTCCAACGTGTAGTCTTAGCTTTCAATTTAGAATAAAACTCTTATTGACTTTGAAATGCTTATTTTATTTTAATGTACCATGGTACAGCTTGTGAGAATTGGAATAATCTAAAGACTCTGGCTATTTTTGGTATCTTACTAGTTCCACTACCTTAGTTCATCAGAATATAGGTGCCAAATAGTACCTGAGATCATTTTGACAAATTGTGATTATTTTTTAAATTAGCATGTCTTAAGGTTATGTTTTGGGAATTACAGCTTTTCAGAATTAGTGTGCTTCTCAGATTATAAATAGTCAAGCCTCTGATTTCCTAATATAAATTTGTCTATAGTTTTTATTGTACTTGAGGGCATGAAGAAAGTAAGATTTGGGCTTCTTGATAGGCTTTGGAGACTTGAAAGTTCAAGAGTCTGTGGTAGTGCTAATGTTTTGAAAAAGTTACTTCAGGGAGGTGCACCTCAATTTAGTGGCCCATGACAATCATTATTTTAAAGGTAGTGGGGAGGGAAAGGAGGGGAGGGGAATGGGAGAGAAAATATAAGAATGCATCACATGTACAAATGGTATTATTTCATCAATTGTATTTGGGTTGTGTGTGTTTGTGTGTGCGTGTTCACTGAGCTGAATTGTGAATGGAAATGATTACTGTAGGCTCTGGGTTAAGTGACTTGCCTGAGGCCACATAGCTAGTGATTTATGGAACCAGAGTTCAAATCCAGACATCTGTGTCCGGAGCAAAACAGTTAAGACCTCTAAACCAGCGCCGTCCAGTAGAAATATAAAGACAGACACATATATCATTTAAAGTCTTCTAGTAGCCATATTAAAAAACTAAAAGCCATATTAAAAATTAATTATTAAAATTAACTTTAGTGATATATTTAATTTAACCCAACATATCAAAAATTTTTCAGAATGTAAGAATTTTTAAATAAATAAGCCAATATGGTCTTATTAGTTAGAGAGGTTCCAGTAAATTATTATTTTAGGTACATTATATTGTAAAAGAACTGCTTTTGAGGAGCAAGGCCTCTTGAAGAATAGAAGAAAAATAGCAAACCAAAGATTTCAAAGTTGTTAAGATAAAGCTTTTCAGTGTTGTTTTCTACTTGACATTCTGGGCTGAGGTGTAAGGCAGGAATACAGACTCTAATACCAGGCTGCAATGTAGTACATATTCTTTTCCCATTATGGTATTTTTAACAACCAAAATTAGCCCCCACAAAGGACAGTTCAGCTTAATATGACACTGATGATAGCTAGGTTGGAAGAATGACATCTGCAAAGTTGTCAGCATTAATTGCTTCTCTTGCTTTTAGTGACTGCTCGAACATGTTGGCACAATTTCGGGAGATGTGGGGAGGGATTACAGATGTGTAGCCATAAAGAGGTAGGATGGGGACATGGAAAGTTTGGACCATTTGCTCATTCAAGGGCTAGTAGCTAGATCCTTTTGTCATAGATCACTGTCCTATTCCAAAATCAAGAAAGATATGCACAGAAAAGTAGAGCAAACATTTCATCAAGTAGAGCATAGTGACTGTCACTGAAATTCAATAAATTTACAGAGTATCTCTGGGTACCACGCACTGTTTTATGTCCCAGGATATAAACATTCATGACTGAGTCTCTTGTCGTATACTGTGTAGCACCTGATTTTTACAGAAAACTGAGGTAGGAAAAGGAGGGTATTATTTCCATTTCACAGATGATGAGATGGAGACCCCAAGTAATTAAATTTCATTGATTGGCGTAGGATGAGAGCATAGCCCAGTTTTATGTCTGTTACTGCAACATATGTATAATAGTACCTTCTTTCATTGTCACTGTCTTTGACTTTCAAAAATGTTGTGTTGATACTGCATTTTATATTGTCCAGTTTGGGCAGTAAATTATATGGTCACCCAAATCTGTGCCAGGCACTTGTGATAAGCAGTAGAAGTACAAAGAGGAATGACACACGGTCCTTGACTTCCAGATGCTTATAATTTAGTGGGAGAAAGAGATTGTTTTATAACCACCTAGAAGCTTCGAGATAGAGTGAGACATAGGATTTTATGGGCACATGGGAGAGAAGCCATGTATATATGTTTGTATAACATATATACAAAAAAGCAATAAATTTCAACACACAGTGCAACAATTAGTTGTAGAACAAATTTCAGAGTTTGGTATGGGTTACAATTCTGTAATTTTAGGTTTTTACTTCTAGCTGCTCTAAGATACTGGAGACTAAAAGAAATATCAGTTTAATGATTCAGCAATCATACTTGTTTGTTAAACCCTACCTTCTCTGTACAACTCCCCTATCACCTTTGATCTTTCTCCCACTCTTCAGGTGTATATGGGCTATTCCCATTCTAACTTTTTCATGTTGGAAGGGCTGTCAGTAATAGAAGATAGAGAGATGGAATTAGCTGATGTTATGGAAAGGATGGCACATCTAGGTTTCAGGACTTATCTGGTCCAGGGACCCATCTGGAGGTTATAGGTTTCTGAAAAGTTATCCTAGTGCATGAAACCCTTATATAATCCTTTATGTTGTCCTAGGTGTTCTTTAGGATTGGCTGGAATGGCTTTTGCTAGGATTTGGCAAGTTATGATAGGTAGCAATGTCTAACTGAAGTTTGCCTAAGAGTGACCTCCAGAGTAACCTCTTGACTCTATTTGAACTCTCTCAAACACTGATACTTTATTTGCTACACTTCTTTTCCCCCTGTTGGTCAGGCATTATTGATCCCATGCTTCCAGGGCCGGACTCATCCCTGAGAATCATCTCCCTCACTACCAAGGAGAATTTCACCTGTGGATGTTATCCGCATTGAATCTTAAAGATTAAATAGGGGCTGGGGCTAACTAGTTATGGGAAATAGGAAATTGGAGGAAGGGTTGCAAAGGAATTCTAGATAGAGTCTGGCCATGGCAGGGGCTAAGAAGAGATGGAACTGGAAAGCAGACCTGGGCAAGATGATGAAAGCCTGAAGGCCGTGGTCAGAAGAACTTGGGTTTTATCTCTAGATCATTGATTCTCAACATTTTTTCTTTTCTTTTTCTCTCCTTCCTTCCTTCCTTTTCTCCTTTCTTCCTTCCATCATTCATCCATCCACCCTTCAAACCCCTGCTGGAAAATATGTTAATTGATGTTAATTGTTAATTGATCTGTTAACAACTTAGAAGTCTAAACTGGGAGAAAGAATGGATGAACAGACCAATAACTCTTGAAGAATGACTCTCCTGTGGCCTCACCACTGCTGGCTGTATGTCTGTCTGTCACTATCTGCCACCTTCTTCAGCTAAACACTTTAAGAGGGATGAGGGGAGAAAAATTCATAACAAATCAGGCTAATAGAAAAGAAAAATGTTCTGGAAGAAGTCAAAAAAAAAAAAATCAGGCTTTGCATCAGGCTTTTACTAGGACTCCTGATCAAGTCTGCCTCTTCCATTTCTAATAAAATATACAGCTTATACCCAAGGGAGAGCAAAGATGGTATACACTATTAATATGTGATCTTTCTAGCTCCCTTGCTAATGTATTAATTAGACTGTATTGAAGGTCTAATTATACATAGACCAGCTATACATATTTGGTAGCCCTAACTATGCAAGCAGGAGTGGCAGCTGTAATGCAAACTTAGGATGCTGAGATATGCAATTAGTTGTAGCCTTCTGCCTTAACAATGTCCTCTAAGTTGGTGACCAGATCTTCTCCTCAATCATTTTAAGCTTTATGTGAAGCTCAGTTAAAGCAAGTAGGGGCGCGCTCCTAAGTGGCTGGATGACTGAACTTTGGATTTCCTCTCCCCTTTCACATGAATTTCATGTATAGTCACATAAAACTAAAGTTTTATTTATAAAATCTTAAATTTTAGAAGTCTAAAAGAGAAATTATTCCAATATGAGTATTTTTTATTTTCCTCTCTACATTCAGACATTTAAACAACATTGAAACACTTTCAAACTCCTGCTGGTAGTAAATGGGGATTTAAAAACAGAATCATAGCCATAAACTTGTTTGTATTGTAAAAAAGAGAACATTTGTCTTAGTAAAAACAAATTAATTAATTAAATTAAATGGGAGAGAGATAAGATCATTGTAGCACTTTGAAGGAATCACTCCAAGCAGCTGCCTGGAAGATAAGTGTGAGTTTAATACGATTAATAGGTAAGGATACAAAGAGAGATGATAATCACGCTATACCTTAGGGGAGCTGGGCCTATGCAAAGCCTGTCGATTTAGGTCATGCCCAGTGGAAATAGCCAAAATTAATATCATGATACATTTGGCTACAAGTATCAAACCCTGACAAACAGTAGCCTAAACTGTAAGGACATATACCTTTTGTTTATCAAGAAGTCTAAAATAATTTTTCAATGCGTCATCATCTCTGAAATTCTCTTAGCTTTTAGCCTTCGTGGTTGCAAGATGCTGTAGTAGCTCAAAGTGATCACGTTCAAAGTGGAAAAGTGGGTAGTGGAGAGGTGGTGGGGAAAGGGCTTTTTCCTCATGATGCTCTCTAATTGAGGTTACCTTATAAGGAGGCTAGAAAAAACAAGCCTCTCTAGAGGAAAGCTGGCAGGGGAGAAAGGGCTTAAATAACCAACAGTGTCTGCTGCATAGAATGACAAGGATAAAAGAGAATTAAACAGAATTCCCTGTCCTGGTCATTTTTTCCAGGGAGGACAAATAAAGAAACCCTATAATCGATTCACAGGATAGGTGAGATATAATAGCAGAATGCTGCTAGGAAAAGATTTTACAATTTAAAAATAAGTCCAAAGGCTCTCTTGTGAGAATAGGCATTGCTTGTTATCCAAGTCTAACCTGTGTTTCAAAAGGTGTTAGAGAGCAGATTTTAAGATAGCATAATAACATATTCCATTATATTAGTTGGAGAAATACTAATACATTTCCATCTCAATCAAAAGTCCCAAGCAATTTCCCCAAATACCACTAAACACTTTTAAATACATATAATAATCTTCCAAGGATCTCTGCATCATATAAAACATTTATAACCCCAGTTACCTAATTAGCTTTAATTTATTTTAGATGTATTTGTGTCTAGTATTCAAAGATATGGGATCAGAATTTCATTTTCTTTAAAATGAAAATACCTATTTCAATGTACATAAATAATGAAATGATATTAAAAATAATATCCACATAGAATCTCCACTTAGCAGTGACCCCATCTGGCAGAAGTAAAACCTGGCACCCATGCAGCGCTAAAACTCATGGAAAGGGTAGGGGAGAAGATAGCGGTATGTGCAATTCTAGTCCTTGATAAATGGCAGTGATCAAATACAGTGTACTCAACACACGGCAGATTTTTACAGGTTCATGCACATGGATGCGTTATCTGAAGGGGGGTGGAGTTGATTCAGAAAGTATGTTGGGATAGAAATTATTGCAAGTTATTATAGAAATTATTATGACTATTAAATAATGAAAGTTCTGATCATACCCATTCACCCATTTATCATCTTTCTCTTTATTTTTGCAAATCAAGCTTTCTCTATTCATTGCACCCATTTTCCTCTTATGAGGCATTCTGAATAATTAAAGGCCTTTAATCTATACTCTATACCTTATAAATTCAGGATGCTGTCAATGCTATGATAACTGAATAATGGTCCCAGAAATAAGTCCTATAAAAGCTCATATAAGGGTATTCCAGAGGACAGTATTTAATGAGTGATATGAGTAAAGCCACCAAAGAAAATAATAATAACCCTTTTATCTATAGTTTAGATATTTTTCCTAAACATCACATTTGATCCCTTCAACCAGCCTATGACATGGGTAGGGAAGGCACTGTTCTCATTTCCAGACAAGGAGGCCAAGGCTCACGTGACTAGTCCAAGGTCATAGAGTGAAGTTATGTCTCAAACCAATATCCTCTAATGCCAAGTTCAGAATTTTTCCCTTTATTTTACTCTTCTGCACTGCTCCCTTAGGCAAAAGATCCATCAGCAAGTGGATAAGAGCCAGACAAATGACAGAAAATCAGAGATCTGTCCCCAAGTAGACAGGGGGGCACAAACCTCTCTGGAGGTATGAGGTAGGGGACACAGCTTGGCTTATTACAGCTGTAAAGGAATGAAATGACCTGCCTGGGAGTTCAACATCTGTTAAATCAGTCAGGATGTCCAACAGTACCCATGTTCCTGTTAGCACAGATAATTAAGACTTAATGCTGCTGGCGTCTTAAACCCTCTAGGTAGACTTGGATTTTGTCAGTGTGCTTTTTTGAACCTTTTATGAATTAGTCAAATGAAAGTCTAGGATAATACATTAGTCTCAAGTTCTCTATGTGACTAATTACTCTAAATTTGGAGGCGTGGAGACCCTGCAAAAATGGTACCCTGGAATTCTAATCTTGCTCCTTATAGCACTGGCAAATAAATTGGGAGGGGGGTGGAAAAGGGCAGGATTCCACATTGACTCTTTAATAGGATCAGGGTTGAGTTTGTATACATTTTCTAACAAATGAGGCCCATTCTTCCAGCTTTTATCCAGTGATTCTCAACAGGCTGTAGGTCTCATCTGACTTTGCAGCAGATGTACGTTGTAACAGCACAGGTTGCTGATCCCTGGTAACTTAGACTAAAGACTTAATTTTCACCTGCTGACAAGGAAAAATGATCCTGTCAAGTTCCGAACTACCTTTTAGAAGGTATTACAGCTTTTAATTGAATGTGATAGCTGCACCTTCTTGTAATTTAATGATCTGTATAATTAGTCATTACTTAGCTATTTTCATAGTGGAAAAATGCACTTTAAAACAATGTTCAAGTACCCATATTGACAGTTTTAATAAGAATGACTGCAAGTGGGATTAAAAGCTTGTATTTTTGACACTAGAGGCAAATCATGATAGAATGTACACTAACAAAAAATGTGATCACTGTAGGGCCTGGGATATATCAGAGATATCTTGAACACCTTTAAATAAACTGTGTTGAAGTTACTGGCTTACTTGGTCTGGTACCCTTTTCTCCTCTCTGTTCACTGGTCCATCTGCCTAGAATGTGCTTCCCACCCTCCCACCTTTGTTCATCTGACAGACTCTTGCCTTTTTCGCATCTCATCTTGTACTATCTCTGAGAAACCTTTATTGAAGCACCCTATCCACTGCAGCCCCGGGCCCAGCACAGCCCTCCTGCATAACTCTTTATTGCTTATGAACAGTTCACTGCCACTGTGCATTTGCTTGTTTCTTTACTAACCAGTCAGCTCCTCATGGGCAGGGACCTTGTCCTCCTCCTTGTTGTATTGCCACCATTGAATCTATGCCTGACATACATCAGCATCTCACAGGTCAATGAATGAATGAAGATTATGATGATTTGACTATGGGAAGATCTTTAAATTAGTAGAACCATCTCCTGATCCTTTTCTTGTTAGAAGGACAAAAAATAAAGGAAGCTAGTTGTGGAAGTTAGATTCAGTTGTCAACTTGGCCAGGTGAAGGCACCTAGTTCTGGGGCTGTGGACATGAGCCAATGGTACATGAACCTCATCTGTTGCTGATTACATCTGCAGTTGGCTAGGAGGCGTGCCTGCTGCAATGAATGATGTTTGACTTAATTGACTGGCACTTAAATGAGAGAGCTCAACGTAGCCCAGCCCAAGCAGCTCAGCATACCTCATCTCAGCACTTGCAGCTCAGCTCAGGCCTATGGCAATGCAGAAAGGAACCACCCCAGTGAAAGTTGTTGGAACCCAGGGGCCTGGAGAGAAGGCCAGCAGAGACCATCCTGTGCCTTCCCACATAAGAAAAACCCTCAGTGGAAAGCTAGCTGCCTTTCCTCTGAAGAACCAACAAAATAAATCCCCTTTTATTAAAAGCCAATCTGTCTCTGGTGTGTTGCATTTTGGCAGCTAGCAAACTGGAACACTGCTGATACCAGAAAACTTCTGACCTTCTTCCTGGGCACTTGGAATGGCAGTGTAGATACAAGGTCAAACCTCTGTCATTTGTGGTAATTATCCCATCATAGCAATAATAAGAAACAACTATTTTTTCTGGTTCCTCAAATAATTTTATCAGGTAGGCTTTGCATATAAGCTTTTTTCTCTTTTTTCATACTTTTTTATTTTAAAAATTTTCTTTGGATAAATTAATACAAGATGATTCATATAGTTTTCAAATAATACAAATACTGTACCAAGGAGGATAGTGTTGCACTAGTTTTTGAATCTTACACAAATATTTGCATAGAAATTAACTAAAATGTGTGTAAATGAACTAACAATAGATTGTGTATGAGTATTGAAGCCCAAATTTGGAAATAAGTGAATCAAGATTTACTGGATCCAATAGTGGTCGTTTTTATCCTCCTGTAAATTTTTCTTAGTGACCACCTATGGTGACCCTGTGTTTCTGAATTTCTATATTTATTGCCTTTTTCCTTTTTAAAGTATCTGCACATTCTTATTCCATTCAAAGAGTTTTCTAATATGGTATTTTAATTTAAAAAATAGTAAAGTAACATTCAAATGACACCTCTTTTCAAGAGTCCTTCCCAAACTCTTCCCAGGTAATCAATTAGTCCCACTTTAGTTTTTTCCAGAACACTGAATTCATACCTCCAGTAGAACCCGTACCCTTTGTATTACAATTTATCAGTATGAAATCTGTCTTACTTGCTATTGTGTGAGCTCCCAAATAGGAAGGATCCATGACTTATGGGTCTCTGCCTGTGAAGTACCTGGCACAGTGCCTGGCTCATCCCAGCGCCCAAATGTTTGATGAATAAATTAACGTTATGGCTCTAAAGGATCATCTCATTTTCCCTATGATAGAGGAACAAACAGTAATGAAAGAAGGTAACTGTTAATCTTCTGGACTTTTTTAATATCCTCTTAGGTCAGTATTTGCCCATCAAGTAGTCAATAACATAATGTCATTTAAGGCAAATTTTTCTTTAAATATTCATAGAAATTGCAACTAGCAATATAATTTATAAAATGAGGTTTTCCATTTTATATCTTCTATTCAAATCTATTATATAAACAGACACTGTATGTTTGATTAATTTATATTGTCACTCAGTTTCATTCCCTTGTATATTCATATTTTGTATTCATTACAAAATGTATATTTTTATCATTTTGTCATTATAGAGAAAAATGCAATTTTTTACTTAAATGATTTGACTTTAGATGATGAATTACAATTAAATAACTGTTTACACCATATATTTATCAGTTTGCATTTTTCATATTGGAAATTGAACATTTTATGAGATATTCTCTTTACCTAGTGACTCCTGTAACTTGTCATTTGAGTTTGAAAGTATAAATACTATAATTTGGAAATCAGCAGTTTTTAGTAGAGCTTTTAAAAATAGATCTAAATCTATTATTTCTGTATTTAAATGGAGAAAAAGCATCAACTTTGAAAACTGTCATGTAAAAATCTGAGAAGTCTATAAAATATTCCTTCCTTTGATATTGTAAATATTTTCTAATGGAATTTTTCACGTATAATATATGTAAACAAATCTCTATATTATAGTTAGGCATACAATGAATTTTATAGGTTCTGTCTGTAAAATATAAACAAAACAAAAATCCAACAGCTACAACAACCTTTGAAAATGACAGCTTAATCAGATATTTTGAACTGTACCAATGCGAAGCTAACAAAACAGTCACAACAGACAGGAGAGCCATATCAGGATTCAGTAGGTGCTGTATCAGTTTTTAAGCTGCCAGAATGCAATATACCAGAAATGGAATGTCTTTTAAAAAGGGGATTTAATAAGTTGCAAGTTTACAGTTTAAGCCAGTAAAAATATCCAAACTAAGGCATCCAGAGCAAGATACCTTGGCTCAAGGAAGGCCAATGGGTCTGGAACACCTCCGTCAGCTGGGAAGACTCATGGCTGGCATCTGCTGGTCCATTGCTCCTGGGTTCCATTGCCTTCAGCCTCTGTTCCTGTGGGGGTTCCTTATTTTGCCTCTATGGGGCTGGCTTTCACCTCTTGGCTTCCCTTGGCTCTCTCCAGGTTCTGGCTTGCGTAGTATCTTATGGAAAGGCATGTGGTGTTGTTTACTGGGCACCAAGCATCTCCAAACATCCGTGTCTCTGTTCTGAGCTCTCCAAAATGTTTTCTCTGTTAAAGGACTCCAGTAAACTAATCAAGACCCACCTGGAATGGGTGAAGTCACATCTCCATCTTATCAAAAGGTCACACCCACAATTGGGCATGCCACATCTCCATGGAGATAATCTAATCAAAAGTTTCCACCCCATATTGAATCAAGATTAAAAGAAACAGCTGCACCCACAAGATAGGATCAGGATTAAATCATGAGTTTTCTGGGGTACATAATACCTTCAGACTGGCACAAGTGGGGTTATTGCAGTTACCTAAAATGTATTCATTCCTTCAAGGCTTAGTTCATTTCTTGCATCTTCCCTGAAATCAGGAGCTGTTCCATCTGGATGATACCTGCTTTTCTGTATCCTTTGCGATATATTGTTTGAATTCTTAATTGCCATTCTGTCATTGCCATATCTTGGTGATTAATGTTTATCTTGATTTTCATTGTAAGCTCTTTGAAGTAGTGGAATTATAGTTTATAGTGATTTCGATCAACACATAAATACCTTAGATAGTGAGCTCCATGAGGGCAGAGAAACCATGTCTGTCTTGTTACCACTATATTCTCTGCAATTTGCACCTAGAAGCCATTCATTTATTTGTGGGATGATTATAGTATTGCTACTCTTGGACCACATGCCTGAGAGACAAAGATTTAAAAAAAGCTTGTTATAGTCTGGTGGGGAAGAAAATTAAAACCAGGTGACAAGGGCTGTGGCAGAGGTATGTAAAGGGCACATAGGGAACAGGGAGGAAAGGGATCTGATGCAGTTGGGTCAAGGCAGACTTCATTCCCAGAAGGACTAACTTCTGAGCTGGATCTTAAAAGATACATTGGAATTCACTGGTCATATTCCCTTCGAGGCCTTTTACATGGTAAATGTTGAGGAAACATCTTCATCTTTTTAATATGTGCTTCATTTTGATTTTTGAAGTTATATAAAGTGACTACATTTTTTGATAGGATGCTAGATTAATTCAATATTTTTAAGCACTATGAATTGAAATACTACCTTATACTGTAATATGATGTAAAAGAACAACAAACAAACCAAAAAAGAAAACAGGATCTTCAGCTCTGAAACAAAATCCACAATCATAGCACTGCCAACCGAATGGACAACAATTAATCCCCTTGGCAACAAAGCACACATATCTCTTGCTTCACTGTAGCCACCAAATGCTGCATTAGACCCTCCTGATATACAAAGAGCAGAAATTTTAAACTGTCGTTTTTGAAAAACAGAAAATACAATATTTTATTATTCTGCTTTCAAAGTCTATAGTGCAGATAAATAAGGTTGATTATAATTTTCTTTTATTTGTAATCAAATAATACTACTGACCTACCATCACTAAGTCACTTTTTAGAGAGCTGTCTTCTCAGTACTACTGTTGATTTGCATGGCATTATTTTTTTTTTCCCTCCATCCCAGTCCTCCAGCGCAGGACAGGCTGTCAGCTGGCTGCGTAGGATTAGAAATTCAGCCTTTTGGATAGCAAGCTTTGATTGTTTTCGTATATGATTTCAAAACAGATAAGATATTTGAACATGTGATAAGCTTTATTTTATAATGTATTCAGCAAATACTTATTGACTCTTTACTTTTTGCCCTGGAACCCTATTAAACATTGGAGATACGGTGATAAACATGTCACAGAGCACCTGTCCTCTGGACTCTATCCAGTACAGTTGCCACCAGCCACAATGGGCTATTTACATTTAAATTGTATTGAATTAAAATTAAATAAAATTGAAAATTCAGTTTTTTGATCACGTAAGCCATGTTTCAAGTATCCTGTAGCATATGTGGCTAGTGCTTCTATATTAGAAAGTTCTCTTGAACAGCCCTGATTTAGAGGCTTACAGATTAGAGGGGAAAACAAAAAAGAGAGGGAAAATATTTGTACAGTGATAAAGGGAGTACAATAACAAACAATGATAAGCATAAGCAAGTGCAATGATAAGGGAAGATAGATGCAAAATGCTGTTAGAGCACAAAGTAGGATTACCTTGTGCTCCTTGATCTAGTTTTAGGAGGTAAGGGGTGGCCTCCCGGCTGAAGGGGCCACTGCAGCAGGGTTCGCCTGGCACAGGGCTGAATAAGAGAAGAGCATTCCCGGGAGTGGGGTGGGTCAGCCTCTGTTAAGATTCCGGGACAGCTGCAGGTGGTCACCGCTGTTTGCCCAGAGAAATAGCAGGAACCAGATCTGCTGTGCCAAGTTTAGACTTCAGTTTAAGGACTGCAGATCGCCATTGATGCATTTTAAACTTGGCATAAACATGAGAGATTTGTATTATTAAAGGCTTATACTGGCTGCCAAATTGTAGATAACTTGAAGGGAGAGAATCCTAGAGAGACTGGTTAATACTTAAATTAATCCAGGCTACAGCAAATGGTGGTCTAAGCCAAAGGCAACGGCAGTAACTCTAAGCATCTCACAAATGGCAGCTATTATTACTAAGAAAGTTTGCTTCTTTCTACGAACTGTACTTTCACGGTTCCTTCCCAGGAGCTCGTTCTCAGCTCAACGAGTAGTTCTTTCCTGTCTGCTTCCCCTATGGCCAATGGCTTGCATTTTGAAATGGCCTTTGAGACCACAGCGAACCTGTTGTGGAATAATTTCTTTCTTTCTTTTTTCTGTCTGGTTTTTTTTTTTCTGTAGAAAACTGATTTTCCCAGATAGGAGTCAAACCTATGAACTTGACTTCCTCCTTAGGCTAGCTGAATGAAATGGCCAATCAAAGGTTATAATGAAACATTTAGAACATATATAATTATGAAAAATTAAATTATCTGAATAGAAAATAAGCAGAAAGAACAAGATCACTACTTTTCTTGATTAGCCAGATTCGTTCCCACAAAGAAATCCTTTATACAGTTATTTGCATTAGACATATAAATCCAAAACAAGTGATTTTAGGGTTCTATAAGCAATATAGAACATTGTGTCTTTTGTCATTGTGTCACCGGGTCTGCAGGAAACTTAAAGTTTGTGAGAGAAAAAGGCTATCATAGACAAATTGAACTTTTTTTTTTAACCTGTACCACTATCCTTCAATTTCTGATTTTGGCAAATAATCCTTTATGCCCCCCCCTTTTTTTTTTGCTAACTCTCAGAACATTATCACAGTGAATGTGTTCAACTTTTAAGTGTGTAACTGTCTGTTATATCACAGATGTCCTGCCCCCTAGATTTGAATGTGAGTGTTGCTCAGTAAATACTTTCTAGTTTGGCAAGAAACTGAGCATTATAATGATCATTATAAAGAAACTGGTATGTCTGAATAAACAGAAGTTCAGTAATTGCAAAATAAATTAGTTTTGTAGCTTATGATAGTCAACCTGCAAAAGTTGACTCTGCTTGCCTAAATGAAATTGTGAAACAGCTATGGAATTGTATTAAAATTAGTTTCTCCAAGATACCAAACTTGCATTTATTCTAAGAGGTTTTCTTTGATGCCAGTCCACACAGAAACATTTTTTCCTTCATCACATAGGTGAAAATTATTCATAAAAATCTTTTTCTTAATTGCCAAATATGTGTAAGCCAGTATGAGTCACAAAACACTTGTAGACGTGTATTTTAAATAAGGTAGACTTAGGGTTTATTATTATTTTACTATACGAACTGATACGTACAATTTTTCATCTCTCGTTCTCTGGAATCATTAGAAACTTCTTCACAAGGTGGCATTGTGATCTAGGAATGGGAATTGCCATATATGTGCAAATTAAAATGACAGACCGCTGGAATACCACCTGTTCTAGTTTGCTAGCTGCCGGAATGCAACACACCAAAGACAGAATGGCTTTTAATAAAAGGGGATTTATTTTGTTAGTTTGTGTATCAATATTTGAGAGATGGGCCTGTAATTTTCTTTTCTTTTTTTGTAATGTCCTTGTCAGGTTTGGGTGTGAAGATCATGTTTATGTCATAAAACAAGTGTAACTGGTGATTGTTTTTCTACTCTCTGGAAATGTTTGTGAAAGATGGTGTTAGTTTTTTCTTCAATGTTTAGTGGAAGTCACAGGTGATTCCGCTGGGCCTGATACTCTTTTGTGGAGACATTTTCAATTACAAATTCAATTTTTAAATATATAGAGAGCTCTGTTTTCTGTTTCTTCATTTGTTTGTTTAGGTGAGTTGTGCTACTCTCAGAATTCTATACTTCATATAAATTAACAAATTTATTTGCATAGAGTTGTTCATAATATCCTTTTCACATATACAGGATATATATTGATAAATCCATTTTATGCCTCCTCTCTTGTTCTTAACTAGTCTTATCTTGCTTTTCCACTTTCTTCAAAATTTCAGTGTTTATTGACTTCTCTGTACTAGTTTTTTTCTCTTCCTTTATTTTCTGCTGTTATGTTTATTATTTCCTTCCTTCTACTTTTTATTTTATTGGATTTAATTTGCTAGTCTTGTTCTAGCTTCTTGAGATGAGTGCCTACATCATTGATTTTTTTAGCCTTTCTTCTTTTATTGGTATAGATAAATCCTAAAATACCTTCTAAGCAGTATTTAGTGGTCCTATAGTTTTAGATGCCATAATTTCACTGAGTTTAAAATAATAAGTTTTCCATATTATACAAACAGTATCTGTTTAATGCCTAGAACTTAGAAGTCTGAAAAGTACAGTGAAGAAGACAAAAACAACCTAAATTTACAACAACCAACAGTAACCACAGTTAACATCCTGAAATTTGGACTTCCAGTTTTTTTTTAAAATATATATTCAGTGTTCCCCTAAAAAAGAATGCACACTCATACACATATACATGCACACAAACACACACACAAATGAAAAGTATATCCACTTACCATTTTGTAGCCTCTTTTGTCATACATACCCCTTTTAAAATTACTATTTTATTGTCCTTAAAAAAATACCTGATTAATAGTGCCATCATTCTCAATAGGGCAGTAGTTTCACTGTAGTGTTACCACTTACAAAGAGAAATGAATCAGAGAATGAAATTGTCAAGTACTTGCATAGACTGGAAGAGCATACAAAGAAGAAAGATTTTCATAAAGATACTAGAGAATAAACAAAGGAAGCCCTCAGTTTGTTGTTCTTAGTGGATAATATGGATACATCCCCCCACCCCTCACAAATATTCTATTGTGTTGGTTCCAAGTGCGTTTATTTGGGTGATAAAAATCCCATGGCTTATATATTTTCAGTCATTGAAGTCAAGTATACACTTTTTTAAGAGACACCAATATGGAGATAATTAATTCTGCCTTTTTAAAAAACTGAACCTTAGAAATTAAAAAAAAAAAAAATCCACACACAAACATCATGTTTTTGACCATTAGTATTTTTATTTTTATTTATTTTTATTTTTTCTTGAGGGTTCTTTTGCCTGACGTGTTCAATAACCAATTCCTGAGATACTGGGGTTTCAAAGAGAGAAATAGTTTATTACGAGGTGCGTAGGACCATTAATATTTTTAAAGACCATCTCATGGTCAGCTTAGTTAGGAGATGTTAGTGAGTCAGCGTTGGTGTATCAGCTAGTTATACTTAAGAAGTCCCTAATATTGACTAACTCTCATAAATGAAATAGTAAAATACCTTATCCAAAAATCCATAAGTTATTGAGGTAAGAGGTAAAATATACTCATTATAAACAGAACAGCAATCTTATATCATGCTTTTGTGAAGAGTAATTTTGCCATGTTCAAGAGAGCTGTAGGTTTCATAGATATGGTTGCAAACTGTATCAAGAGAAAAATGAGAAATGTCATTCAAAAAATAGTAGTGGTATTTTTTCACCATTTCCAAAACACAATATCTTATTTGACAGTGACACAAACTGGGGATAACAGGTGGGGAGATGGGAATGTCTATGTCACATGAAAGAGATGAAGTTTAATACTTGTTTAAGTTTTAGATTATAATATTTTCAGAGTAAGATAACCATGACGTGACTGCTTAATCAAAATAATGGGAGTTCAGCCTACATAAATAGGCTCCCAGTGTCCAGGACAAGGGAAGAAGTAGCCTTTATTGATCAGAATGCCTAGAGCATTGTTACAAGTAGGTTTTATATCTTAGGCACACATGTTCACATGGCCACCTGGAGCCCTGTGCTACCCGAGCTACCTGGAGCCTGTGCTGCCTGGAGCATTGTTGAGACTATTAAAAAATTAAGAAAATTTCAGTGATCTATGAAAGCTACTCTGAAGAACTACAATATAGAAGACAAATTAGACATATTCTGTCTAATTACAAAGGGCAACAAAATCAATGTTCCTGCATAGAAATTACAGAGAAACAAGTTTTTATATAAAACACTTAATACAACATGTGCTGGTTTGAAAGGATGTATGTCCCCAGAAAAGCCATGTTTTAATTAAAATCCCATTTCATAAAAGTAAAATAATCCCTATTCAATATTATATGTTTGAAACTATAATCAGATCAGCTCCCTGGAGATGTGATTTAATCAAGAGTGGTTGTTAAACTGGATTAGGTAACGACATGTCTCCACCCATGTGGGTGGGTCTTGAGAAGTTTCTGGAATCCTATAAAAGAGGAAACATTTTGGAGAATGAAGAGATTCAGAGAGAGCAGAGCAGAACGATATAGCCACGAGAAGCAGAGTCCACTAGCCAGCGACCTGCAGAGATGAAGAAGGAAAATGTCTCCCAGGGAGCTTCATGAAACAGGAAGCCAGGAGAGAAAGCTAGCAGATGACGCCATGTTCACCATGTGCCCTTCCAGCCGAGAGAGGAACCCTGACCGTGTTCACCATGTGCCTTCTCACTTGAGAGAGATACCCTCAACTTTATCAGCCTTCTTGAACCAAGGTATCTTTCCCTGGATGTCTCTGACTGGACAGTTCTATAGACTTGCTTTAATTGGGACATTTTCTCGGCCTTAGAACTGTAACTACCAACTTATTAAATTCCCCTTTTTAAAAGCCACTGTTTCTGGTATATTGCATTCTGGCTGCTAGCAAACTAGAACACAACATTTCACAGATTTCATATACATTATTTAATTCTGATTTTTTATGATAATTTTTGGTAGGTAGTTATATGCAGCTCATAAAAATCTAATAAGAACTTTCTAAAAAAGAGAATTATCAAAAAAACAAACACCAATCATTGCATGGTACAGTATCAAATTTTGCTATTTTAGATTTATTCAAATAGAGGCCAGAATCTTGTGTTGGCAATGACCCTGAAGGATGTGATGGAGAGTAGATCTATACTCTTAATCAGTGTACTTACCACCAACAGTAAACTGACATGGTTTAGCTGTAATGCAAGGATTTTATATTTATTTTCTTTCAATCTCCATATCCACCCTCAAGTGTTACTTGCCATTTTCTGTCAACCTGACCTGATGTCAGTTATTCATTTGAGACGAGTTTTGCCCATGCCTGTGGTATCTTACTCCCGGGGTGTTTCTTCTATGTGCTTTGCTCTCTCTCTAGTATATTCTCCCTGGCCACATCTTTCTGTGGTTTTCTGGAGTCAAATCCTACCAGCTTGTAAAAACTTATTATGCAAATATATTTCCATTCAATGTTATCATATTGGGAATATTTATACCAGGGAAATCAACTCCAACTCAGGGCATCTTTTTCCCCCAGAGAGCTAGTTGTAAACTCTTTACCAGCAGATCACTAACCTATTTCATTTATATACCAGCATCTGCTAACTTAGTGAACAAACTTAATCCTCATTTCATGTGATCCCTTGGTGATTCAGTTGAGCAAGTCATTATGTTTTTATTCTCACTCACACAAGTAACTCTTGGAAGATGCTAAAGTAAAATTGTTTAAACTTAAGAATTCATGTTATTCTTTTTCAAAGCTATAGGAATGAAGTTGTATTCGCAGTGAAACTACAATAACTTTTATATCCTTAAAAACAAATCATGTTATTATAATCGTAATAACTATTAGTTTGTATATATCTATGCATGTCTATACATGCTTTTCTTGGGGAAAAAAAAAGTAGTATCTTAAAGTTAGTTCCAAGATCTTTGATAATTAGTCTGGGTCAAATCAAGAATAACTAAAATAAAGAATCTATTCCTTTTCTCCTTGAACTACAAAATTCTAATGGAAAAATTATTTAGCCTAACGTGTTTGTATGGTTCCATTTTACTAAAAGTTATTGCATTTGATTTTTCTTTTACAGATCAGGATCTTCATGATCAACCAAGAAGAAAAAGAACTAGGAAGCATAAATCAAAGAAAATTTTTGAAAATCCCAATAGTGCCCATGTAGAACAAGCAGAGTTAGAAAAACAGAAGAGTCTTTTACAAGAAAAATTACAGCCACAGCACACAGATGGCAGCACAATAAGCAAAAATAAAAAAAGGAAACTGAAAAAGAAACAGCAGATTAAGAAGAAGAAAGCAGCTGGCTTACCAACAAAAGCCTCTGGCATCAATTTCATGTACCAGCCTGAGGAGAGCAACAGTGAGCAGGAAGATGTAAGGGACAGTGATGGAGAAGATGCTACAGACAGCAAGGAGGAAGAAGTTAAAGGCTCCAAGGAGGAAGACAATAATGATGCCAGTGAAAAGGCAGATGCTATCCTAAACTTCCTGAAGTCAACCCAAGAAATTTACTTTTATGATGGTATGGTTTTTCATCAGTGTTTCTTCAGAATAGTGGTATCTACTTGAAAAAAAAGTAAGCGAAATATTGTAAAATATTTCAAAAGAAATATACAGATCGGAGGGTTTGATTAACTCATGTTCATTTTCATAAGCTAACCGGGAACTTAAAGAAGCATAGCTATCTCCTTTAGAAACTATTCTGTTTTGCTCTTCCACATATAACTTATTGGTTTAAGATTTTTCAGTAAGCTTTTTTTGAGCAACTGTTATTTGTATTGCTGTAGTAGATGAAAAATAAAAGCAAATTTATTTTCGCAGGGGATAATTCCTTAGATCCGTATTGAACTTTATTAACTGTTTATTAATCCAACAGTAGAAAGAAGAAAATAGTAAGTGGGAGCCAGTATGGTTGCCTCAAAAATAAAGGCACTCAAAATAAATTCTTTTCCTATTTTGATTGCGTTGCTACTAGATTCAGGGGGCTATGGTGAGTTTAGTATTTCCAGATTTCAGCAAGACATTTGACAGTGTTCTTGAGAATAAGATTGAGAAATATTGGCTATATTATAATTTGGAAAATACATAACTGATTTAACAATGATGCAAATATATCATTATTAGTAGATCAGTTTCAACCAAGAAAAGATGATTACAGGTGACTTTCCCCCATTCCTCTTTAGCATGTTTTCCAGCAATTTGTATCAATAAATTAAAAACATACTTAAATATTCAAATGACACAAATGAAAAGTCATGGCTAATATCCTGCAAAACAGAAATAGGATTCAGAAAGATCTCAGTGGATTTTCCATTCTGTGTATGATGGAGTAGCTTATAGTAGATCAGCAGTGCTGCCAAGAATAACTAGAAAAGCTAGATAAAATACAAAAAACCAAACCAACAGACAAAAAACCTCGGTTGAAGGAATCTAAGCATTGCTGAGGAAATCAGCTCATAAGAGGACAAAATCCCAAAGAAAGTAAAACCACTTGGGGATGAGAGCAGACATTCTATAGTTGCTTTATTCTTAAAGATATTTACCAGTTCTGGCTGCACGGGGCATTAAAGGAGTATCTAAGAAAAGGAGTGGTGGACCACTACTAAAAGACAGAGAAATCTGCAGTTTTTTGCTATCTCGCAAGTCAAGAAAGACAAAAAGTAGGGAGCTCAGGGGCTGGCTGATTCTGATGAGAAAAGAAGGTCAGAGAATGGAACCAAGCATTCTGCTGGTTTGCCTTTCAAAACATTTCCCCAATTCCAAAGCTGTAGGAAGCAGCCTCTGAAAACCAGTGGACTTTTTGACAGTCTTAAGGTGCTAAAGAGGTAAGGATTAATTTTGACCTTCAAGCAGACGACCTAGAGGGCAAAGCAGAGGTAAATGATCCTTGCGCAAACCTCCAACCCAGGTTCTGATCACCTCAATCCCTAAATGAATCAAATTGATCAGATAATCTTACTTATCTGCCTAACAAAAGAAAGGCTGAGCCCTCTCTGGAGGAAAATAGCATCTAAGATCTGTACAAATTTTTTTATCCACATTCAATAACAATTTACCAGGCATTTCAAGAGCTAGAACCATGAAACCAAAAAACAAGGGGGAGAAAAAGAAAAAAACAGTAGAAATGTATCACAAATATGTGGGATATTAAAGTTATCAGACAAGGAATTTAAGATAGTATGATTTGAATGTTCAAGAACATAACAAGTAAAAGGAGAAATAAGATGAAAACTGGAGAATTATATGAGATAATCTGAATCTGTTAGGATAATCAAATGGAAATTCTAGACCAGAAAAATAAAATAACAAATTAAGAACTCAAAGATACTCAAATTTAAACCTCAGATTAGATTCAACATGAAAGAGTGACTTGGAAAACAGGTAAATAAAATATCCGAATGAAGAAAAGAGGAAAAAAAGTACAAAAAAAAAAACATAACCTACATATGGAGCACAGTAAAAGGATCTAACATGCATGCAGTTGGAGTCCAAGTTGAGGAGAGAGAATAGAGCAGAAATAGTAAAGAGATAATGGTTGGGAATTTTTTGAAATTTTAAAGTACATAAAGTCACAGATTCAAGAAGTTCTGTAAACTCCAAGCAGGATTACTACAAAGAATATGTTATCGTCAAGTTGCTGAAAACTAGGGATAGAAATGATAAGAGCAGCCAGAGAATAAAGACACACTATCTTTATAGGAGCATCAATGAGACTGATGGTTGACTTATCAAAAGAAAAGCCATTCGTTATGGTCATAGTTTTCCTTGCTTTATTGTAGACCCAGCAGTCTTACTCTTTTCTTTTCTCTTTATATACATGGCATATATAGAGAGAACTTAGTTCCTGTTCTAGTTTGCTAGCTGCCAGAATGCAATATACCAGAAACAGAATGGCTTTTAAAAAGGGGAATTTAATGAGTTGCTAGTTTACAGTTCTAAGGCCAAGGAAATGTCCCAATCACAACAAGTCTATAGAAATGTCCAATCAAAGGCATCCAGGGTATTAGGATTCTTGGTTCAAGAAGGCCGATGAAGTTCAGGGTTTCTCTCTCAAATGAGAAGGCACATGGCAAACACAGTCAGGGCTTCTCTCTCGGCTGGAAGGGCACATAGTGAATAAGGCGTCATCTGCTAGCTTTCTCTCCTGGCTTCCGGTTTCATGAAGCTCCCCCGGAGGCGTCTTCCTTCTTCATCTCCAAAGGTCGCTGGCTGGTGGACTCTCTGCTTCGTAGTGTTGCTCTCTCTGAAACTCTTTCTCCAAAATGTTTCCTCTTTTATAGGACTCCAGTAAACCAATCAAGACCCACTCAAATGGGTGGAGACATGTCATCCCCTAATCCAGTTTAACAACCATTCTTGACTAAATCACATCAACCAGGGAGATGATCTCATTACAGTTTCAAATATACAGTATTGAATAGAGATTATTCTACCCTTAAGAAATGGGATTTATATCAAAACATGGCTTTTCTTAGGGGGCATACTTCCTTTCAAACCAGCACAGTTCCATTGCCCTGTTTATACCACTGCTGCTCATGAGTTTCAATCACATATTATATTTGGGAAGATATAAAAGACCAGAAATATTCCTACATATAAACAGATATTCAGATTTCCATCGTCATTCGTGAGGTAGTATTTATGTTGTCTTGTTTACTTTTCAAAGTTCTACTCTGATTATCTCTCCTGATAGTTTTTTATATCCCAAGCATACCACTCTAAGTAGAAATGTATGTTGAGGTTTTCCTTAGAAAATGAAAGCATATCTTTAGATTTA
>PVIY010017902.1:0-12880 GCA_004026745.1 Myrmecophaga tridactyla
ACCTCCCTACTGTAGGCAGCAGGGCCCCACTGAGAGATGCGGGCACCCTGGGCAGCTAATCAGTTTGCATCCTGCCCGGGCAATATGCTCCAGAAATATGTCCAACTGATCATTAGGTGGTGGGAAAGCCAAAGTGCAGAGCTTTGCTGCTAGGCTCGGTCTCTCCCCTCTTATCCTCAGCAATTCTACTCACTCTAAATTTGCTCACTTCACATGGCAGGACAGCAGCCATGCGTGGACCTGAGTGTGTCCTCCTAGGAAGGCCATTTAAAGCCCAGGATGACTGGCTGAGACTGCAGTAGGCTTGTGAGAGGTCCTCCCAGCCGTCACTCTCTCCCTGTCAATCACAGGGACCCTACTCTGTGCCAGAGCTTCCGGTTCTGACTCTAATTCATTCTCTGCAGGGAAAGGACTCCTCGCAGCGCCTCACGAACCACCTTCCCACTGCCATCAGGCTGCATCCAGCCGGTTTAAAGGCACTGCCCAGCTAACCCATCTCTGAAGGCTCTGAGATAAAGAGCCAAGACCAGGCTGGGGCCCTGTGGTCCTCCCAAAGCAGTGGCTGACCCTGGGGCAGGGCGTGAGGCCACTCACAGGGTCCTTGTTCTCTTGGTCCGTCCTGGTCTCCCTGATGTCCCCATTGTAGGTCGAGGTCCGCTGATCTTCGGCCGCGCTCCGCTGCTGCCATAGTATGGCCTCGCCCTCATACTCCTTTCTGTACAGGTTGGTCCTGTCCGACAGGCTGGCTCGACGCACCACCTTCCTGAGGGGACAGAGGGGACGCGGGGAAGCTATGCCCAGATGCCATCGGCACGTGCTTGCGTGAGGACCCCTGGCTGCTCTGCCCCCGACTCACCCACGGCTGCCAGCGCTGGACGTCCTGCGGCTCAAGGATGACTTGTGCCTCAGCTGTGACTTCATGATCACATCATGCTTGTGTTTTAGCTCCAGCAGCAGGACCCTGAATTCCTCCTCCTCACACAGGTCTGGGGGGGCAGAGGAATCAGTCGAGGGGAGAAGGACAAGGCCTGCAGTCCAAAGGGGGTGCTCCAGACCAGAGGATCTCCCACCCCACCGCACTGCAAACTTCCAGGCACCACCCCAGCATCCTTTAGGGCATGCGGGGACGGGAGGAAACAACAGCCTTGCTGAGAGGAGTGCAGGAAGGAGGAACCCAAGTTCCATGAACAGTCATGACTCCTAAGCTCCCCAGCTATGACCAAGGAACTCCCACACCTTTTATTATTTCCAAGAGGAGTCATCAATTCACCAATGATATAAGATGTATCAAGAAAAACAAGCAGTCACCCCATGTAGCCCCAGCAAGAACTTATGGGAAGATGCTGAGAAATCCACCCATTTAGCCCACCTAATCCTTCCATTCAATTATCTACCTATTTGCTGACCCAGTCATCCATCCATACATTCATTCTTTACCCACCCATCCACTTATTCATCCATCAATCCATCCATCTACTTATCTGTCCATTTATCCATTACTTACCTCTCCATTTATTTATCATCCATATCTTTATCTTACAACAATCTGTCCATTTATTAATCTACCATCCATTAATTTATCCACCCATCAATACAGCTACCCACACACTAATCCACCAAACTATCCAATCATATATTCATCCATTTATCCCTCCACCCATCAAAAAATTGTTGGTCTTATGCTGGACTCACCTATTGGCATCTCATCCATGGAGGTCCTAGCACTAAGACTGGCTCCATGGGATACCAACAGCTCTGCCATCTGCATCTGAAACACAGAAGAAGTACATGTTACACCTGTCCATAGTTCAGAGAGCCTAGAAGGTGGTGAGAGTGCCTGTTAGGATGGGACCCAAAGAATTGTGGGGCAAAGCTGGTGTCCAGGGAAGGACAAGCACCCTAGAGCTATGGTGGGAGTCCTAGCAGACCAAATGGCCCAAGCTAGGCACCTCCTCCTGGCATGTAGGGGCCAATCCAAGCTCTGATGAAGGAGTCAACTCTGTGACTCTAGAGCTATCGAGACATCTAGGGAAGGCTGTAATCAGAAACCACTCAAAGCAGAAATGCTGGGAATTTTCTAATGTGGCAAGTTGGATTATCATCCTGTTAGGACATAACTTGTTAAGCATTTTTGCAAACCCTCTTGGCATTTTCATATTCCATGTACTAGGTATGGTCAGACACATCTTAAGTGGGTCTTGCTTCTTCTGAACTACCTGGCAACCCAAAGGACTTGGTGACATCAAGTTGACCCTGTCATGGCCTCCCCCACAGTTCTGTGGGTGGGAACTACCTGTCCCCAGAAGGCAGCTGCGTGCAGAGGCTCCCAGCCATCCCAGTCCTTCACATCCACACGTACTCCATGGTCCAGGAGGAGCTCGGCTGCCCTCAGATATCCATTGGCTCCGGCTATGTGCAGCTGAAGGAGAGGGTGTGAGATATGCATTGCCTTACAAGGCTGACCCCATATTTAAGGGTGGATTTCCCTCTCCCTATCCCAAGCCTGAGAGCCATCTTGGGGCCAGCAGAATGGAATAGAGTGAGGTGTGGAATATAAGCCACATTCCACAGGCTCATTAAGTCTAAAATAGGGACCTGCAAGAGAAAGCAGCAAGTGAATTCTCCTCTCCTGGGGGTGGTCATCGAGCCCATGTGGTTAATGCCACAGCATTTACTGAATGCTGAGTTAGGGTGCTAAAGCCTTGGAGGAAGAGGGTCAGAATCCAGGTGGTAGTTTTGAAAGCTGTCTATAAATTCTTCAACACACCTCCCTTTGAAAGATGGATCCTAGTTCCTTTTCCCTTGAATGTAGGCCAGATGGAGTGCAAGCTTCTAACAAATAGGCTATTGTGGAATTTTGTGTGTGATCAAATAGCTGCTTACACTCTCTTGGACCACTCACTCTAGGAGAAGACAGCTGCCATGATGTGAGGACCCTCAAGCAGCCCTGAGAAGAGGTCCTAAGGAGGCGAGAAGCTGAGACCAGGTGAGGGAGCCATTTTGCAAGTGGCTCCTCCAGTGCCAGTCGAGACTTCTGATGACAGGTGCCCCAGCCAACATCTTGAACTAAGCCATTCCCAACTCTATGACCCCCAGAAACTATGTGAGATAATAAGTGTTTATTGTTGCTGTAAGATACTAAGGTCTGGGGTAGTTTGTTACGCAGCGACAGATAACTAATAGGCCCAATAAGGGAAAACCCCACGTTGAAGTCCCGACTCTTCTATCTGGCACCAGTCAAGACCTCTAGCAATGGCCACTCCATTGCAGGCCTCACTAGTCACACTTGCCCAGTGTGAAGAATAACAGCCCCAATCTCCCAGAAAACACACGAGGTGTTTAGCATATGGTGAGCACTCACCCAGTGGCTCGTATTACAGAGGGCAGGAGTGAGAACCAGGCACCCCAGGGGGGTGGATGAAGGAGAATGAGGTGAGGCAAACAGAACCAACTGCTAAACCAAGGTAGGAGGTAGAGGGACGAGCCCATGGAGGCCAGCAGCAGGCTGACTAGAGGTGAGGAAACCAGAGAACCCCAGAGGGGCTGAGATCCAGGGTAGCAGAGCCAATGGGATAGAGAAGGCCTGGTCCCAGGAAGTGACCGCTCAGAACAGAGTCCTGATGGGAAGATGCTGTGTCACCCTTGAGTAAGGGTACTAGGCTGGAAGGCAAATGGAGGTTTTCGGGGTTTTTTGTTGTTTTTGGGGGGTCAGAATAAATCCAGGTGTGATGTCGCACACATGCCAGCTAGTACAGTAAGATTAATTGATTCATAAATGGCTGATGCTTGCCAGTTGTGGAGCATGATACCTGGCCAACCAGCCCAGACATTACAAATTGTGGGGCCTCAGCATGTGGCTGGGAATAAAAAGCGATGACTGGGAGATTGATATCGATAACAGTAATAATGATAATCGCTAATATCAATTCATAATTTATGAACTCTGTGCTAAGCACTTACATGTAGAATCTCACTTAAACCTCACCAAAGCCCTGGGAGGAGGGTACTGTAATTATTTCCACTTCTCTGGGAAGACCATGTGGGTGGGCCCCCAAGGCCAGCCCCAGCTCAGGAGGAAAAGGCCCCTGTGTCTGGAGGGCTAAGTCACTGAGCCAGGGGCGCTCCAGCCGGGGTGGGCTGTGCCTGGTACAGCCTGGCCTTGACTCCAGCACTCAGTGTTCAGTCTCACCATCCGACTCCATCCTTGAGCGCTGGGCCAGTGATCCCAGAAGGGATACAGTTGATAGAAACAGAAACAAGAGGGGGTGGGACTCAGGAACCAGGTAGGAGGAGCCCAATTATTTCACCTGGGCCACCAGGTCCAGCCTGAGGGGCAGTGAGGAGAGCACTGAGCACTACCTGGTGAACCTGAGATCTTACTGGTCCCTGAGTGCCCATAAGCCGCACAGAACTGGGGCCCAGCCACTGGCGGGGAGAGTAGCTTCTACTGCCATATTCTTGTTTTCAGTTTAGAAGCTGCAGATGCTGACTCCCCGATTCTGGGTTGCATTATGCCATGAGAGCCCATGAGGAGAGATCAGGGAAGGCTGCCACTGACATGGGCTAGAGCAATGAGTGGAGTTAACTAGGCATATCTGAGAGAGAAGGTTCCACTGGCACAGAGGACATGCTTAATAAATGTTTGTTAACTGGGATGGATGGACAGATGGGTGGATGGACCGGGGGTGTCTGGACTCTGAAATCACGGAACCCAGAGGAGGGGCTGTTGCAGCAGAGAACTGATGAGGCAAAACAGCCCCCCCACACCACAGCGTGTGTGGTGGGAGGTGAGACACTGGGCAGGGAAATGGGCAGTACAAAGCAAGATGGCCTGGGTGAGCAGATAAATGCTGGTGCCAGTCCTTGAAGGGGGGGGGGCGTGGCATGTGAGAAGAGGGGCCAGGATTAAAGAGCTGGAGCTTGGGGTGAAGGAGGAACTTGGAGAAGGAACAGAGAGACTGTAGACACACATCTCCCACTCAGTGTTCCTGACTTCCAGCCTGAGCCAGAGGGAGCAAGGTTCTCTCCAAAGAGAAGCTGGAAGAGGTCCAAGGCCACAGTCAAGCCCCAGTTGTAAAGGCCTGGCCCCCCCATCCCAAACCAGCCTGGCCTGGGTCCTCACCAGTGTGGCACCCTGGGCATCCATCCAGTCCAGGTCCTGGCCGGCTGCGATCATGCAGTGGATGTCTGCAATCATCTGCTGCTCGGGGGCTGCCCGCATTTCGTTGATTTTCTCTTGGGTGATGCCTGCAATGGGGCAGGGAACATTTACTCAGCAGTCCCCCACCCAGGCCTAGGCCCCAAGGGGAGATGGGGAGGGAGGACAGATGGGGGAGGCATGGCTCCTGCTCCCCACACTCTGCCAGTTGTGGGGGGAGGCAGTCAGACTTGCCCATAGACCACTGCGCCTGGGGGCCCAGAAAACACAGCCCCAAAGGTTGGGCCAGAACTAGGCAGTCAGCATATAGTTCTATTCATACCCATGACGTCAGCCCGTGCTTCTACCTGGAAGTCCCTACCATACACCTACCCGCCTCTGCCCGATCTGTGAAGTCGTGGCCAGATCACCTCTGTTGGCCACCCTAACTGACGAGGGTCTTCGCAGTTTGTAAGCTTTAATGTTTCCTGTGGACTTGTGTTTTGCCTGATGCCCCAGCAGAATAGGAACTCCAAGAGGGCTGGGAACTCGATGCCTCATTCACAGTTATGTCCCCAGCACCAGGCACAACGGTCAGCAGGTTTTTGTCTCAGGAATGGCTGAAGTAATGGGTATCTTACTTTCAAGTGAAGGGATGAGTTAACTTGAGGTAGAGGGACTCAGAAAGACACTGTGAAGTCCTACATCCCTGGCTAAGAAGTTTAAGTGTTACTGGCAGCGATGCATCACATTTACAGAGAACAGCAGCGTGCCCTTAAAAAGGGTCCATTGGGTCAGGGGTCCTAAAAAAGGGCCCATTGGGTAGAATTGAAGGGAGATCTGTAAACCTGAAAGGAGAAAAAAGTTGCACATTTGTCTTCACAAACGTTTCAGTGAAATTTAGCATTTCCTTCCAATTTGAACGTAGGCAAAACCCAAAGTCATGGTTCCCGTGACTTTGTCATCAGCAAACATTGTAAGTATTTTCATACGACATTACTTTATTAATGAATAAGTTAGTAGTTTCTATATCACACATTTTAAAAATGTTTTGGTAGCTATAATTTAATATAATTGGCTCCCTTAATAATCCTTTGATTTTACAACTGCTTTTAATAACACTGTTCTGCGAAGGGGGCCATAGAGTCAGCAGATTGGCATGAAAATTGTTAAGAACGCTGCAGAGGATGGGGTGGAAAAGCCTGGGTGCAGGAACAAGGAGACCAAGTTAGTGGCTACTGCAGTGACCTGAAGAGAAACCCAGTTTGGGTTTCAGGGTTGAGACCTAAGACTGGGGAGAAGCCCCTGAGGTGCACGTGTGGTGGGAGGGGACCTCTGACTGCTCCCTTTGCTTCCTCGCTGACCCTCATCTATGAGCTGAGAGCAGACCACAACTTGTTTATCTGGGCCCCTGGCAGCCAGCGTGGTGCCTGCTACAGAGCAGGCAACCGCAAATGTTCTTGACTTCTTATTATTTTCCCAAATGGGAATATATCTTAATTGTAACTGTTTATTGACTTGAATTGTTACAGCTAACCGTGGAGGAGTCGAGGCCAGCTGAGGTCTTCTGCACACACGAGAACAACACCTCCAGTCTGCCCGGCACATTCTCCAAGGTCCTTTCGTGTCCTCATCTCGTTAAGCACACAAATAATGAGTGAGGATTTATCCCGCTAGCATGAGGGAGGCAGACAGGCCCTAGGCGCGTAGCCGGCTCGTTGGTCCACCTGCGTTAACTTCGGGGATGCCGGCTGCAACACCGCACTGCGCCCACTTTACACGAGGCTGAACCGCCCTTACCCTGGTACGCCATGCAGGTCTCAATGACATCCAGGGTGGGCTCGTCCTCGCAGAGGTCATACGGCATGTTCCCATCAGAGTTGACGGCAAGCAGGTCGGCCCCACTGCAGAGAAAGGGCCGGGTGAGGGCCAGGGAGCTCTGGCTGGGGTTGGTCTGGGCTGCCTCTGCACCCCCATCTCTCACCCCACCCAGAGGATGCTCAGCTCTGCCCAGCACATGGCTGGATGGAGAACACTGGCTTCAGCATCCTGGGGGCACCAGGAGGCAAGGGTCCAAGGTCCCAGGAGAGCTATCCCAGCAGACTTCCCCCAGCTTCCTGCTCTGTTGAACCAGGGGGCAGGCCCTTGAAAACAGATGTCAAAGTCCTCATTGGTGACAATAATAAAATAATATTTTATTAATATAAAATATTAATTAATATTAATATTAAAGGGTGCTGCAGTACCCTTTACCAGACATCTGTTCAGAGCCAGCCCTGAACTAAGTCCTCCACGTGCATCATCTTACCATATTCTCACAAAAAGTCCTCCTGGGTTGGCACTGTTAGCCCCATCTCACTCAAGGGGAAACAGACTCCGAGAGGTTCAGTCATTTGTCCAAGGTCACACAGCTTAAGACATGGTAGAATCAAGACTTAAACCCAGGTCTCTCGTGTGCCAGCTCTTTTCATTTCTCCATGTCCTATTTCAACCTTTGCCCACGTGTAGCAACATTCTCGGTTATCCTTCACCTCCTTTTCCAAGTCCCTGCTCAACCAGCTCATCAGGACAGAGGCAGGGAAGAGTCTTGGGGCTCCCTGGCAGAATTTTTCTGTTGGGCTAGTGATTCCCAAGTATGGTGCTGAGACACCTGCACCAGCATTACCTGGGGCCACTGAAATAAAATGCACCTTCCTGGACTCCACTCCCCATCTTCCAAAACAGAGTCCCTGGGGTGGAGATCAGGATTATGCATTTTAAATCCATGCCTGGGGTGGTTGTGATACAGATTAGCACTGCTTCCTGCTGTACCTGGCTGGCACCAATCCCTTTTTTCTCTGGACATCATTGCTGATCTGGCTGTGGTACTTCATGCTCCTGGCAGACTTAGCTGTGCCCAGATTCTCATCAGAGGCGTGGGCATGGGCCAACATCCTGTTTTTTGACCTAACATCCCTACACTGTGACCTCCCGAGCTCCTGTGTGCCCTTGGGCAAGTGAATCAACCTCTCTGAGCCAGGGCAGCAGTACTGTCACTCCCTCTTCCAAAGCAGCCCCCCAAAGGGCTTCTGCTTCTCTACTGCGACCTCCATGAATAGTCACCTGCATGCAGATGGTCTCCTAGGCCTCTAGAGGCCCCAGCCCGCTGGTCTTGCTCTGACTCAGCTCTGGTACGGAAATCACCAGGTTTCCTGCCTTTCTCCCCAGTGGTCTGGGTCTTATGCAACCTGTGAGCCCAGTGCCCTGCCCACAGCCTGGCCCAGCTCAGGGCCCCACTGATTAGTACCCAAATTCAACTGAACACACCTGAAATGGAACGTTGCCTTTTCTGTGTTTACAGAATCTGAGCAGACTACAAAGAATTTCAGGGAAGGATACTCAGTACAGTGAGAGGGAAACAGCTTTATCTGTGGCAAAGATCCTCCCGCACGGTGTGCCCCCAAAACAGGTCTGGCCCAGAGAAAGGAAAAAGTGGACAAGATTTGAGGGACACGGCCAAGGAAATGAGCTTGCTTTACTTTTCTTTCTTTCTTTCTTTTCTTTGTTTTTGCTAGCAAGACTTAAAAAAAAACATAAAGAAAGTAGAGGAACTGAAGAAAGAGAGACTCAAAGAAATAGGTGAAAAAAGATAACAAAAAGAGAATGAAGAGAGAGAAAAAGAGTAGAAACGACAGAGAGAGACAGGAGTGAATGAGAGAAAGATAGGGAAAGAAAGACACACAGAGGTGGAGAGAGAAAGGGAATTGGGGGAGGGAGGAAACAGGCAGAAGCAGAGAATGAAATGATGGTAGGATGGTAGGGAGTGTTTTGGGTTCCCAGCTGCTTAAAAAAAAATACCATACAATGAATGGGTTGGTGTATCAGGGATCTACTGGCTCACAATTTCAGCAGCTAGAAGGCTTGCTTACCCCCCACCACCCCCACTCTGGGGTCAGTATCTTCTGGCTGTCAGCCAATCCTTGGGGTTCCTCGGCTTTTATGTTATACGGCAATGTACATGGTGGTATCTTCTTCCTCCTCCAGGTTCCACTGACTTCCAGCTTCTGGCTGCACCCCCTGTCTGTGTCCAATTCCCTCTGCTTCTAAGGACTTCATGTTGCTTATAAGGCATATTGGCTCAAGGCCCAGCCTCACTCACTGTGGGCGCCTTAACTAATGCCATCTCCAAAGGCCCTATTACAAATGGGCTCACACCCACAGGACCAGGGGTGAGGACCTGGGCACCCTTTTGTGGGGGAGGGGCATGATTCAATCCCCACAGTCAGCCCCGTGAACCCCAGAAGGCATGTTCTTCCCACATGCAAAATACATTCATTCCATCACACCATCCCAAAAGCCTTAAGTCATTTCAGTAGCATTGCTAAGTCCAAAGTCTCATAAAAATCTGTTATGGGCATGGTCTAACCTGGGCCAAAATTCCTCCATCTGAAGGTCCTGTAAAATGTAGAAAATAAGTTATCTGCTTCCAATATATAGGGGCAGCATAGAATAAACATCCCCACTTCAGAAGGGAGAAATTCTGGAATGGGGAAAACAGGGGGTCACACGTCCCAAACAATTCCAATACCCAGCAGGTCAAAAGTCAGTAGATTTCAAGAGAGCCATCTGCCCATCGAGGTTTTGCCCTCTGGCCTGTGGTGGCCATCCTCTCCCTCAACGCTGGGCTATAGCCCCACCCTCTCCAGGCTCTCCGCCTACACCAGGGCCCACCATCTCTGAGCACTGCGGTGGCAGCGCTCTCCTTGAATAACGGGGCACGCGATCTGCCCCCTCCAAGCCCAGGGCAGGCCTGCCCTTCCCGCACTTGTGGGTGGGCCAAGGAGATCTCTTTAGTCTAGACCTCCGCTTCCATGGTTCTGCCCTTGAAGTCACTGTTCCTTCAATTTATCTCTTCTCTATCCCTTTCAATACAGGCTGGGAATGGTTCTGCTCATACAAATTTTGTAAAAATCTTGTTGGCTTTGTGTGCAGCTCAAGCAGGCCCCCAGCCATCACATAACTGAACTTTGCAGAGTTGTCCTGGATAATTGCATCTCCAACAATGGCTTCTGCTGAAAGGCTGGCTGGATCCCACGTTCAACTCCTCCCTCTTTGGCAAAGCATTCTTCAATCAAACCCTCACATAGAGCCCTGTTCCCTGGAGACTCACTTTCCAAAAGCTCAGGGAGGTTCCAGAAAGAGCCTCTTCTATCCCTAGTCTCAGAGCACACTAGGATGAATAAGCTGAAAATTTTCAGAATCATCAATTTCTGGTTCCTTTGTGCCTAAGAGTTCAATTCTCAGCTTATCTGTTTCTTCTTGCATTTTACTATAAGCTGCAAGGAGAAGCCAGGCTGTGCCTTCACATTCAGCTTGGTAATCTCCTAAGCTAAATATCCAAGTTCATCACTTACAAGCTCCACTTTCCACCTGACATCAGGAAACAATTTTGCCAAGTTCTCTTAACCACTTGATAACAAGGATCACCTTTCTTCCAATTTCCATTAACACATTCATCATTTCCTTGCAAGGCCCCATCAGAAGTAAATTTAATGTTCATATTTGTAATGACAGTCTCTTCAAACTAATCTAGGCTTTTTCTATTGAGTGCCTCACAATTCTTCCAGCCTCTACCCATTAGCCCATTCCAATGCTCTTTCCACATTTTTAGATATTTGTCATAGCAGTATCCCACTTCTAGTACTGAATACTGTTTTAGTTTCCCAACTGCTAAAACAAATGCCATGCAATGGGCTGGGCTGACAACAGGAATCTATTGGTTTATAGCTTCAAAGGCTAGAAGGCTTGCTTTCCGCTGGGGTCAGTATCTCCTGGGTGGCTAGCAAGGCTTCAGGTTCCCTATTTTTTTCCATCACACAGCAATGCACATGGCTGTGACTCCTCCTTTCTCTTCTGGGTTCCACTGACTTCCAGCTTCTGGCTGCTCCCAGTGGCCTCTCCTCCCTCATCCAGTTTCCTTTGCTCTCAAGGACTTCAGCCATATGGGACCAATCCCCCCCCACCCTCACTCAGTCTGAGCATGGCTTAACTACTAACATCTTCACAGGACCAGGGGTGAGGACCTGAACAGCCTTTTGTGGGGGATATGAGCCAGTCCTAAACAAGGAATAAAAGCAAAAGAGAGACCAGGAAAGGGGAAAGTGAGAGAGAGAGAGTGCAGGAGGTGGGGGAGAGAGGAAGAGAGAGAAAGACTTGGGAAAACCCAGGGAGGCAACAGGCAGGGGGTGGAATAAGGACAAAGCCCTGCCCCTGGGGCTGAGGGGAGGCTGTACAGGGGACCTGGCCAGGGAGGGAGAGGTACCTACTACTGAACGAGGATCTTCACCAGATTGATGTGGCCACAGGTGGCCGCGGCATGCAGGGGTGTCCACAGCTCGTTGTCCTTGGCATTCACGTTCGCACCATGGGAAAGAAGTAGCTTGACGATTTCCTCAAAGTTGTCAATGCAACACTGTAAGGGGTCAGAGGCAGGGTCAGCTCAGGGAAGGTCCTGGTGGGGGACGGCCATGCTCCCACAAGAGGCCACGAGAAGGACAGTGGAGCCAGCCTGCCTGAGTCTGAATCCAGTCCCACCACTTATATGCTGTGTGACCTTGGGCAAGTCATTTAACCTCTCTGAGCCTGCCTCCTCATGAGTAAAAATGATGTTAATACTATATATAATGAAAATATAAAGGTCAAAAAAATAATAATGAACACCTTGTCAGCTATAAAGAACTTTGCAAGTGTTGGTGGGATGGACAGAATTTTGAATGCGGTTTTAAATATATATGTTTTCATTCTAGAAGGCTTTCATCTAGCATAGATAACCAATAAATTCATGCAGGGCTGCTCAGGTCCAAGCAGGCGAAGGCTGGGGAGTAGAAGGGACTGCCCGAAGGTTGTTTTCCCAGATCAGAGTTTGAAACCTCTGGCTTGGGAAATTCTGACCTCAAGTAACTGAGCCTCTCCTCAAAGAGCCCAGCTTCACATGGGAGCTCTGGAAGGACCCGAACTGGTCCTTGAGAGAAGACAGCCATGTTTGCATTCCTGCCGTGGGGAGCACTAACTACCGACTTGGAGAGGGGAAAGGGCTGGAATCTGCAGTTCCCCCCTCTCCAACCCTCCCTTCTCCTCCTGCACCATTCCCCACCCTGCACCGCCACCCAGGGAATAGCACAATCAGGCTTGCTTCTTTAAAAAAATCCCTTCTCTGGTTGCGTGTGAACAGATAGGTGTGCTTGCGTGTGTGTGCGTGCGTGCATGCGTGTACTTTTCTGGGAGGGAGAGGCAAGGACCTCCTTCGAAGTTACCCACTGAAGAGATGATGCTGGCCTGGGATGGGGTGAAGTGGTCGGACGCCAGCGGAAGGAGCCAGGGCTGCCTGTGTGAGCCCGCGGGTGGCAGTGGGTGTGGGGATGGGTGGCGCCACAGCCCCACCCCCACCCCCAGTGTAGCCAGGGCTCCGGAGGGGCACGTGGGAAGGAAGCAGCCGTTTGCACAGATGGTGCCAGAGACCCGAGCTCTCTTTGTGGCAGGGTTTGACAGCACCTCTCCCGCTGGGCGGGGAGAGACGTGGGGGACAGGCGCGGCGGTGGGGGACCAGGTGGGCGCCGCCCCAGGCGCTGGCAGCAGCACAGCGCGGCCGGCAGAGGGCGCAAAGGCGCCGCAGGGAGAGGGCGGCGACGGCGGCCGGGAGTCCCTGCTGTCACCCGGCGGGAGGTCTGGGGAGCCCCGTCCGCAGAGGGAGGGGCAGCCGAGCCC
>PVIY010017902.1:12980-48708 GCA_004026745.1 Myrmecophaga tridactyla
GAGACGGGGGTGGGGGGGGGTGGGGGCTGGGGGAGGGAGCAGGCCACCTTCCCAAGGTGGGAAATGGCACTGGGGATGACTTCTCCTGCCCCCTCACTTCCTGCTCCAATCCATCACCTGGCAGGTGGATTCCATCTCAGTCGTCCTCAACGTCCGCCCACTGCCCGGGTTGAGGCGTCATCACTTCTCCTTGCACTGAGCTCCCGGCCTACCCCGGCGCCCCTCTTCCAAACACCCTCAGCCAGAGAGAGCTTCCTCATTCATCTAATCGGACTGCCCTCGGTTTGCAAACCTCTAAGGGCTCCCTGTTGCCAAGGGAAGAAAACCCACAGCCCTGGGCCAGGCGCGTGGAGCTCTCATTACCGCGCCATCTCCTGTGTGGTCCTGGAGCGGCAGTAACCAACCACAATAACCATAACCACCTCCACAGCAGCAACGCGTCCCATCATCAGTTATCCTAGCTAATGCTCGTTGAGGGTTTACTAAGGCCCGTGAGGAACCTATTGTTCCCATTTTATAGATGGGAAGCTGGCTCCAAGAGGGCCGGTAGTACAATGTCATACATAACAAGCTACAGATGTGGATTAAAATCCAAGCAATCTGACCCTAAAGGGCCTGTTCTCAACCCTCCCCAGTTTTGCATCCTGCCAGTCTCTCCACACTCTAATTATGCCATAGTGAACCCTGACATCCAAACTTGAAATGCTGAGCCCTTTGCTTGTGCCTCTGCAGGCTGTTCCCTCTGCCTTGCAGATCTTCCTTACCCTTTTCTATCTGGCAAGCTCCTACTCATCCTTCAAGACCCAGCTCAGATGCTCCTTCCTCTTGGAAGCCTTTCTCAGTTCCCTGTGAATTAGGGCCATCAGCTCCCTGCTTCAAGCTCCTAAAGTGCCCTCTGCTCACCTCCCTCCAAGCGTTGCTTCTGTGGTTATTTATGTATCTGTGGCCGTGCAACACTCTGAACTCTGAGAGCAGGCACCCTGCCTAACATCCTTCTGGGCCTGGCACAGAGCAGGTGCACGAGAAGTATTTGACGAATAGACCAGTGGGAGTCCAAGGCCAGAGGGAAGAAGCAAGAAGAGCTCTCAAAATGGGGCCAGAAGAGGGTGGGGGAAGTGGGGAAGTGGAGAGTTTAGCTGCCCTGAGTTTCATGCAGCTAAAAGAGCCTGACAAGTTACCACTTCCTAGACTGTGTACCCTCAGAGGCCCCTGAGAACCCAGAGGAGGAACTGGCCTTGGGGAACCAATGCTCACCAAGGGCAGAGAAGTAGAGGCATGACAAGGGGCAACAGGAACCCCCAGCTGAAGCCAGGGCACCCCTGTTGAGCCCGCTGCGGCAGGGACAGCAACTGAGAGGGTGGACCTGGACCCGGGGCTCAGAGCACTGCAAGCAGCTGTGTTTGCCCCGCAGTGAAGATGCAGGCTCCGCCACCGATGAACTCCATGGCCTCGGGCAGAGGCATCACCTCCCCAGCCCACACTGTGAACCGGCCGCTATTTATTTAAATTCATTAATATTAAATACAATGAAAACTTCAGTTCCTCAGTCACACTAGCCACATTTCAAGTGCTCAATAGCCATATGTGGCTGGGGGTGACCACCCTGGACTGTGCTCATACAGAACATTTCCAGCACTGGGCAGCACCGTCCCTGAGCTTCAGTTTCCTTAGCTTAAAAACGGGGATAATCGTATTTCAGAGGGTGGTCTGAGGATCAAGTGGAATATACAAACGAGGTGTTTTGCTGAGAAATTTGAACATGTGACAAATTTTAATAATGATGACTAATTTTATACAGTGTCAAGTGATGTTTGATGGGTTTTTACATGTATAAATTCATTTATTCCTCATGACAACCCTATGAGATGAGTACTTAGTATTCCTTTTTACAGATGAATACATTGGGGCACAGAGAGGTCAAGTAACTTGTCCAAAGTCACACAGCTAATGAGTGGCAATGCTGGGCCTCAGATCAGCCTCTATGACCCATGACTGCCTCACTCTTTGGCCCCCAATAGGAAGCAAAGCAGTCCATCCATTTTATCATCGTGCCCATGGCTGGTGGGCACTGCCCAGGGTCGAGAACTCCCATTTGGGTCTCCAGGTTGGAGTGAACTTCACCACATGTCCACTCTCCACTCTCCAGTGGAGTCTCAGGCACCCTAGAGTCAATGGAACTGGGAGTCTGAGAGAGTGTCCATGGGCAGGGTCTAGTGGGGGCACTGAGGCAGGTGGCCTAGAGTGGAGTGCCTAGAGTGGCCTAGGCAGTGGCCAGAGCCAAGAAGACATGCAAGAAATGACTGGACTGCCCAGCTGAGGGCAGGGACCCACCCTGGGGCTCCTGCATACAGCAGTGGCCAGCCTCTGTCCACCCTGCCCTCATCTGGAGATGGGGGGCCATCCCCTGCCCAGGGTTCCAGTTGCCTGGCTACCCTCCACCCCCACCCCCCCAAGCTGTACTCAAGTCCACCTGTTCAGAAACTTGGGCCAAGATACAGGGAGGCTTCAGTGCATTCATTTATTAATTCAGCATATTGAGCACCTACTGAATGCTATTTGTGGGAAAGATGCTGCGATCTGGGCACTGCCTCGGGGTGGCTCACAAATGATAGCAATAATGGCTGAGGTGACTAATTACAAACTGAGGGGTGCTCAGAAGCAAAGACTACAAGTGGTGAGAGCACAGCTGTCAGGCTCCTGCTCTAGATCAAGGCTAACCGAGGAACAGGAACGGAAACAGCGTGTACACAAGCTGTGGGACGTGTGGGTCAGGAGAAGCACAGTGTGTGCAAGGAACTAAAAAGCCAGGTGGCTACAGCCCAGAGAGCTGGGGCACATGGTACAAGATGAGGCTGGAGAGGTCTGCAGAGCCAGCCCTGGGGGCCTTCCAAGGAGTAAAGAGTTTATTCTCTAACCTCAGCATGATGGGAAGACACCAGGGGGCTTTGAGTGGCAGGTGTAGATTTTTTGGCTTGAGCATCCCTGTGGGGAAAGCATTAGGGCAGGGCTGGACTGGCTGCTAGGGACAGTCAGGAGGCTGCAGCAGTATCTAGGTGACAGACAGCAGGCCAGAGCAGCCCCTCCCCAGGCAGGGAGAGCTGTACCCCACCGCACCACCCACGGGAAGGAGATGGGTTCTGGTAGCACAGAGTTCACAGCCATATGACCTTGGGCAGAACACGTAAGCCCCTACCAATGCTCCTTTATTGCCACAGTGGGTGGCATGCTCTGGTTGGTGTCAACATGCTTTGTAAACTGTCAAGCTCCAGACAAACTTGCTTTGTGGTTCAAACCCTTGGCTGGGCAGTGAGGACGCAGTGAACAAAGGCTCCCTGTCCTCGGAGCCTGTTGTATATGTGTGTGTATGTGTGTGTGTGCGCACACACACGCACATGTGCATGGGGGGTCTGCGGGAGTGTCCGTAACAGACACACACATCTCCAAAGCAGAAAAGAGCTTTTCAGATGGGGCAGCTGGGGCACCCCTTCCCTCCCTCTTCCCTGAGGGCTCTGGTCAGGAAAATGAGGTGCTTGTCTAGGTTGGGGAGCAGGGCTCTGGGGACCCCAACAAACCCAGCCTTACCTGGTGCAGGGCTGTGAGTCCATCCTCATTGCACAAATCCGGGCTGACCTTATTCTTCAGGAAGTAGCGTACTGCAACAGGAGGGACAGGAGTAAGCTTCCCGGTGCCACACGGGGTGTACAGATGTGCGGGGCACCCAGGGAAGACCCACAGAACAGAGACAGAGGATAGCAGAAATAGAACATTTCCATCTTCAAAAGAAGTTCTATTGTACGGCATTGCTTTGGGGGCAATATATGTACACTAGGCCCATCATAAATTACTTAAAACCCTTCCATGGCTCACTATTGCTCTGGGGGAGGGGAAAGACCAAATACTTTACACTCTTTTTTTGGCATACAAGGTCTTCTGTGATGTGAGCCATGCCTGCAGGCCACCATCTTGCACAATTCCAGGGGGCGCCATTCAAATCATGATTTATGAGACTAGCATCCCCTGGAGCTGTGCAATGTACAACTGGCTCTGCTGTACACAGTGGTCCTGCCTGCCTAGCTCTGCAGCCTCATTTCTTGTTCTCTGAACACCCTCTGCAATGGTCACTGGTCAGTTTACAGAGCCACCACACTTCCTGTGGCTCTGAGCGTTTGCATAGGCAGTTCCCACTGCCTGGAAGTCTCAATCATCCATTCGTGTATCCATCCCACTACGCATCCACCCATTTATCCACCCACCCACCCACCATCCACCCATCTACCCATGCATCTAGGCATCTATCCACCTACATATCCATCTCTACTCCCCACCCTCCCCACACAGCCCTCATCCCCTAGGTGTCAGCTCAAACACGCCTTGCTTTGGGAAGTCCTCCCAGACTCCCCAGATGAGAGCATGCCCCCGTGTCATGTACACCTACAGCTCCTATACGTTTCATCTTCAGCCTAATCACAGCTATAATTATATAACTATTAGGGTAATGATGGGCTTCAAGTCTGTCTGCCCACTGGACTATAAGCCGCAAAAGGGCAGAACAGTGACCTGGTACTTACTGTTGAACCCCAAGGCCCAGCACACTGTGGGTCCCCAAGATGTCTTCCAGGGCCTTGACCTACTCTGCAGTCCCTGAACTCATTCCAAGGACACAACCTCTCCGTCTCTAAGCAAAGCAGGCCACTGCTCCAGGGCTGAGCCCTGGATGGCTCATGACCTTAGCACGCAGGGCTGCCAAGGGGCCCCTCTGCAGAGCTGTCCATGACCTGGGAGCTGGGCTCGGCCTCAGGGCCAGGTGAGGAGGTTACGGCAAAGCCACTGATCGCCGAGCCTCAGCCCTTCCGAGGGCCCCTGGTGATGTCCTGGTCCTGGTAGGGAGCCTTGGGAGAGTAGAAAAGCAGCCAGCAAGCTCCTGTCCAGGATGGATTTCTAGAAGGTTCTGCTCAGATAAGAGAGGGTTCAAATCCCATGGAGTGGGTGATGGACCAGGCTTCCTGGCCAGGAAACACTCTGTGAAACAGAAAATAAGCATGAGCTGCCAAACACAGCATTTGCGTGCTGTAATTATTGGGGTGCTCTCTGTGCGGCGTGGGAGTCCAAGACATGTAATTACCCCAATGCTGGGCAGTTATTTTCAGCCCAAGAAGTGGGACAGATCATCCCCCTCTCTAAGAAGTCCTTAATATTCATGAGCTAAGGGCCCCTCAGCAGTTCTACTTCCGCTGTAGCTGGGAATCCTACACCTGGCTCTGGACACAGTTCCCTGGAGTGACGAACCCTCTGGCCAGGGCACAACCAGAGCTTCCTGCTTCAGGGTTCAATGAGGAAAATAATTCCTATATTAACAGTGTCTTTCTCCTGAGCCTTCTCTACACATGCAGGTCAATGTAGAACCACTTTCCCCAGAAGGAAATTTATCCCCTTATGCAGAAGAGGAGACAGAGGATCAGGGTGGGGCATTTATGATCACACATAGCCGAAGAAAGCAGCAAGTATTCAGCACCAGGCCATTCTGATTTCAAAGCCCAGACTGTGGCCCACTGGGCTGTCCTACTCTTCCCTGGGGACAGGAATGGGGGATAGCATTTCTGGAGCTCTGCTGAGAGTCCAGGCTGTTCTGAGAGTTGGGATGGGGACAGGAGGGTGACCAGAGAATGGACAGCTGTGACCTCTGCTTCTGAGACCACTCAAACACGGGAGGCCCCTTGGAGGCCCAGGCCAAGCCTCTTCTTGCCGACAGAGGGTCTCAGGGATCTGCAAACAAGAAAGAAGAAACTCTCCTCCCTGGGGGACACAGTCAGATCCTTCGGGGGCGTTTTAAATGCAAATCCGCCCTCCTCCTCCTCCTTGCTTAAAACACTCCCGGGGAGGCCACTGTCACTCTTAGAATGAAGTTCAAAATCCTTCCATAGCCTACAATGGAGTTGACCAACCATGGTCCGTCGAGCAAATCTGCTTTTACAAATAAAGTTTTACATAAATGAAGCGTACTGACACATATCTCATTTGTTTACATGTTGCCGATGGCTGTTTTTGTGCCATAACAACAGAGATGAGTATTTGACAGAGACCCACATAGCCTGCACTTTACTGCCTGGCCCTTTATAAAATTTGCCAAGCCCTGGTCTCCGACGTTTGGCATGGCGTGGTCTCATTTACAGGGTTACCAACTCGCACAGTTCCAGGGACATGTTGCCACTAGAGCCTAGGGAACGCCATCCCCTAACGTTGTGCAGTGTGCAGCCTGCTCAGCCATGCCCAGCAGCCCTGCCCGCCCACCTCTCCGGGCTCAGCTCTGGTTTTCCTGACCGCCCACACGCAGGTCTGCTCCCCGCCACCAAGCCAACTCCTAGGTTTGAACATCGCAGGTCAGAGTGACCCATCTGTTCCTGCACAGGCAAGTTACTCTTCCTCTCTGCGCCTCTGTGTCCTCATCAGTAAAACTGGGACCGCAGCAGGGCCTCCCTGGTGGGGCGGCTGGGAGGGCCAAGCAGGACAGTGACTGAGCGCTACGAGATTATCATTTATCTAAAAAACAATCCCTGAGCCCCTGTCTCTGCCCACCCGGTGCCGGGCGCTGGGATAAGACGATGAAGCCATCCACAGCTTGCATCTAGAGCCAAGAGCTCTAGATCTGGTTCTAAAAGACAGAGGGTGCCTCTGCAGGGAGCTCTGAGCATGCCCAGGTTCAAGGACCACGGTGAGGCCACACCCCAAGCAGGCAAGTCCCCCTCCTCGCTCCCATATTGCAGCTCCTGGCGCCGCCCCGCCGCCCCGCCCACACCTCCCTGGCAATCTGGCTGGAATCCGGGCCAAGTCGGGCCATCTGCTCCCTCCATCTCCAGCTGTAGCGAATGAGGCTGAACCGGCCCATCTCGGCGGGAGGCTGGTGGCGGCTGCCTTTGCCGGGAGACATCACCGTTGACAAGCTTGTGTTTTCTTTGGCACCTGACCTACTAAGGCCCCTGGGCAAGACTGCCTGCCCCTGGGCTGGCTGGGGACATGTGGCCACAGGTGTAGTGTCTGCTCCTGCCCTGGGAGAATAGGGGCAGCAAGACAGGGGCCGTCTGCCTGCTGAGGGGGTCCTTGGGCAGTCTGCATCTTCCTGGGGTGCCCTGGGATGGAGCGGCAGCTACTCGCACAGCCCCGTCGGTGGGGTACCCACTAGCCAAGCCCTCTCTTCCTAGCCCGCTTCCTCATCCTGCCCAGCTCCCAGCAGTGAGACCTCATCCTCCCCCTGCCTCCAAGGTGCTGCATGACAGAGCCCCTGCTCCTGCCTGGCCACCCCCAGCCCACCCCCACCCCCAGATCTCTCACTGCCTCAGCCACACTAGCTTCTTTGATTTTCTACAACAAAACAAGACAAAACAAAAAGCTCCCAGTCTCAAGGCCTTTTGCACACTCTTTCGTCTAGAACATTCTTTCCTCCCGCTCTTAGGCTGAGAAACTCCTTTCCATCCTTCAGATTGCAGTCAATATGTCACCTCCTCAGGGAAGCCCTCCCTGACCACCCCACTCTCAATCAAGCCACCCAGTTTCTCCTCCTGCACACTATCCTGCATGTTTGAACATTTACTTTACAGCAGCAGCTATTGCAATTTGCAGTCAGAGGTCGACGAGTTTGCATATGTCGATTCTAGAGCTGTTTGTTTAGTTGTCTGCACCCCACAAGGGCAAGGACTGTGTCAGTCTTACGATGCTACGAGGCCAGGCATGGAGTCTGGTGTGGCAGGTGCTCAACAAATGTGTGAATGAAGGAAGGAGGGGAAGAGCTGCTTGCTGCAGGGCCACGGGACTATCTTCTGGAGTAGCCCCACAGGCACAGGCGCCCCAAGGAGGGCCAGTCAAGGCCTGAAAACCAGGGAATGTGGGTTCTGTTCAGAGACGAATGAACAAATGCCCCTCCCTCAGCCTCCACAGGCAATGTGGCCACACCTGGTGGCTGAGAGTCAGAGCCCTCCAGCCCCTGCCCACTCTGTCCCCTCCCCCAGGCTGGGCAGGGGACGCCCCTGGCTACCCTTCTGCCCAGGATCCCTGGCCTCGCTCTCTGCCCTGTGTCCTTGGGTGTTCTTTCTGCAGCCCAGCACTGACTCCGGGGCCAGGCATTGTGCTAAAGTGATTTACATCCACCAAATCAATTAATCCTCATAATCCAGTTATGAGGATTATTAACTTGCCAGTAGTAATGAACTGCCTGCTGTGGTCGCCCCCACTCACAGATGGGACACCTGAGGCTCAGGCTCCAATGCGTGAAAGGATTTGCCCCAGGGCACGAGGCTGGGAATGCAGAGCTGGAATTTTCACCCGGGCCTGGCCGCCTCCACAGACTATGCTTGGCTAAAATCGTGCCAAACAAGGGGACAGGGAGGGGAACGCGGGTGACAGGGAGATGAGCAGGACAGACACGTACGTATGTTAGCATGAAGAAAGATGCACAGATGGCAAAAAGCTAAAAGAAATGGCAAAACTATTGCTAATAAAGTCAGGTGTTCTAACGGCAACAATTAATATGATAATGGAGGCAACAAGAGCTAACAGTCATTGCAGTGACCCTGTACTATTGTAGTTTGCAGATGAGGACACTGAGGCACAGAGAGGGTAACACTTTAGCCTGAGGTCACACAGCCAATAAGTGGCAGCTCAGGGCTGACACTGGAGCCTGAGCCCAAACCTTATTGTGTTTGTCTTCCTGCAGCATTCCCGTGCTAGGCAGACCCCACCCATCCTACCCCTTCCAAGCATCCTGGTGGCCTCCCTGCAGTCGTTACACCCAACCCACTGGGCTGTACCTCCTCCATGGAAAATCCATCCAGTACAATCATCTCCTCTCCCTTGGGCCAAGATCGGTACTGTCCAGTGTCTCACGCGTCTAGCACCTGCAGTCTGGTCAAACCATCTCCTCTGGCCTCCTTCCCTCTCCCCACTCTCAAGGTGCTGCCAGGGTGGCAACAGGCCTAGCCAGTGCTCTCAGAAAGCAGCATCTTTACTCTTCTCCCAAGTCAAAGTTGCCCTGGGTCCTCAATGCACTGGCTCTAAAATGTCCCATTTCAACTCCACCCTCCCCCACCCCAATCCCCACCGTTCCTCCCCGGAGCAAAAGCAGTCAGAAACAGCTGCTTTCAGGGGAGTCCAGCCATGGGGCTGGGGTTAGGGCTCAGTCAAGTCTAATTAATGGTGGCTTCTGCCACGTGTCCCACTGCCAGGGAGTTCACCCTGGAGCCCAGGCAACGATGCAGCTGTGGCAGGAAGGGTAGGCCCGGAAGACGTGGGCTTCCCGCAAAGTCACATCCCCAGGCCCAGGTCCCAGAAGCCGGCCCAGGCTCTTCCCCAGGAGACTCACCCTGGGGCCCATTCAAGAAGAGGAGGGATCGGACCATATACAAGGTTTGGCAAGAATGTGGAGCAGCTGGAACCCACAGACACTGCAGGCGGAATGAAAATGGTGTAACCACGGTGGAAAACCATTTGGCAGTTCCTTTAAAAATCACACCAAGGGTTACCATATGACTTGCAATTCCACTCCTAGGTGTCTACCCAAGAGAAATGAAGTGCATCCACGTGAAAACTTGTACACAAATGTTTACAGCAACATTATTTCATAACAGCCAAAAAGTGGAAGCAACCCAATGTCCATCAACAGATGAATGGGAAAACAAAATGTGGCATATCCACACAATGGAGTACCATCCAGCCATAAAAAGGAATGACGCTCTGATACATGCTTCAACACAGATGGACCCTGAAAACATTGTATGAAGTCAGAGAAGCCAGACACAAAAGGGCAAATATTCTGATTTCATTTATATGAAATAAATGTCCAGAATAGGGAAATCCACAGAGACAGGAAGAGTAGTGGATGCTAGGAGCTGCCTGGAAGGGGAAATGACAAGGGACTTAGGGTTTCTTGTTGGGGTGGTAAAATGTTCTGGAAATAGTTGTGATGATTGTACAATTTCTTCAACATGCTAAAACCCACTGAACTGAACACCTTAAAAGGGTGAATTATGATATTGGGGAAAAATGCAAAAAAAAATTGTTATGATGTTATGACAAAAAATAAAGGCATTTTTCTCTTAAAAAAGTAAATTCTATAGTATGTGAGCTATATCTTAATTAGAAAGAAAAAAAGAGGAGGAGGGTACTCAAGCTATGCTGTGGGCTTCATGCTAGGAGTTCACTCCCCAACTAGCCTGAGTTCTGTGGGTCAGACAATAGGTGTCCCACTTGTAACTGTACCCTCAGTGCCGGGAACCCGGTACACAGCAGGTGCTTAATCTTTACTTATTGGAAGCTTTCTGGGCCCTGCATGATCTGGCTTTTGCCCACTTCTCTGGGCACCATCCCCCCTGACCCCCATGGACTGCACAGGCCACCCCACACCTGCCTCTCTCAGAAACAAAAAGCATGATTCACTCGCATCCAAACACTTTGTTTCAGGCACCTGTGGGCTTTCTCATGCGCTGCTCCCTCTGCCAGGCTTCCTGCCTTCACTTTACCTGGCCACTTCTTACTCATCCTCCAACTCTTTGCTTAAATGTCACTTACTCTGCAAAGTCTCCCCTGACACCCCCAGGCTGGGCCGAGTTCCTTCCTCTGTGCAGGTAACACAGTGGGAGGCAGGGACCACGGCTTTTTTCCTACTTTGTGCACTCCAGGCTCTCGGTCAGCACCTGACCCCTGCTGGCCAAACCTGGCTGCCGGACCCTCCGTCCCTGGCGCTTCCTCCTCTGGACGAAAGCACTGCCAGGCGGGGCAAGACTCACCCATCTTGCTGAGAAGCCTCACCCCTGAGCTTGCACAAGGAACCCAGTTCCCCTCTTAGCATCACTGACCCTCTCGCCACCACCAGAACAAGATGGACATGTGGCTATAATCTCCTCCTTTCCAGAAGCTCCATGCCCGGACATGTGGCTGCATTGGACAGGAGATCCTCAACTCAGCTTCCCAGATGCCTCTGCACATGTGGAACTTATATCAAGCATTAGGTGTGCAGGAGAGGTGATTGCACACCCATTAGAAGTTGGGCTCTATGTGGGCAAATCTTGTCTGTCTTCTTTTCTGGATAAACAGCAGCCAGAGTGAAAGCTCACTAAACATTTGTTGAGCAAATGGATAAATAACTTTTTTCTTCTAAGAAAACAGTTCTAAGGATTCCAAGGAAGCTTGTTGTGCAGAGTACGCTTGCAATTAATCCCCTTGGAAAAATGCAGAAATGGCAGGGGGAAGGGGTCATTTCCCAATCTATAGGGGGACATTTGTATACTAGATTTCCCCAAAAGGAGGCAGAACAGCAATAACTCAGCTAATGTGGAACAGACGTGGGTCTGTAAGGTGACTCCAAAGCTGCAAAGACTGTCCACTGTGTACACTTCTCTCCCTCCCTCCTCACTCCTCGGTCACCGGCTCCCCTTGTCCCCAGCAATGCTTTATCTCAGGGACTCAAGGCAAGGCTACAGCTCACTCAGAAACATGATCCAGAACTTTCCCATTCCACTCGTGAACGCATCGGACCCCCACCGCGCCAGGCCCCTGTTCTTCACGGATTCCACCTCAGAATCCTCAGCATCTCCCTGCGACCCAGGAACCTGATCTCTCTTCTGCCCTGGTTAAGTCTGCTGGCCGGCTGAGGAACTGTCCAAGGTATCTCCTCTTACCGCAGTCCCCCTTGTCTTCCCAGCCCGCTCAGCTCTTCTGAATTCCTGTTGCTTTCCCAATCCTGCTTCCCTCTCTCACTTCTTCCCCCCGCCCCCGAGTTTTAAAAAATCCCAATTATTTATCTCATATCTCCAGGCAAGTAATAGATACCAATATTCCCAGCCCTCCGGGTAGGAGATGCATACACATAAAAACTCAAATGGCTTCAGAGCCCTCATAACAGTGTGACATTTAGTGAGTGCTCCCCCAAGAACGAGGCAGTGTGCTAAGATGTTGCGTGGCTTATGCCAGCTAATCGGCCCCAGAATCCTGTGACGTAGGTGCTATTCCACCCCATTCAACAGAGAACTTGTATGATTTGCCCCAGATCATTTAGCTCAGAAGTGGTGAGGATCAGTTCTAGTCTCGCTGATTCCAGAGATAACTGGTATGTTTTTAAAGCATAATTAATTGTAAGAGACCCTCACTCAGATATAGCCAGGAATAAAATTCATTCCTACCAATCGTTAGGCAAAGAAGCAAGTTGCCTATGAAGGAAGAAATTCTCCAGCCCCCACCGTCCACCCCACGGCAGCCTCTGAGCCTCCCCACCCCCCACCCCCCAGTCCCACAGCCACCCTGTGCCTGGCTCTCAGTTTTTGTTTTCTCCTAAAGGCGCCGTGCCTTGCTTTGCTCCCTCCTGCATCACATCCCACAGAGCATAGATGAGACCCGCTCTGGACTTCCAGCTGCCTGGCTGGGTAGATTAAACAAGATTTTTGAAAATTTTAAAGGCAGCCACCTGAACAACGGAAATCAGGACTTGTAACTGCCATTTCACAGGAAAAACAAATAAACATAATACTCATTAACATCACAAAATGACAGACGTGACAAATATAAATGCCATAAAGCCTGAAACCAGATGACCCCAAACCATAATAAATGCAGATCACTTACTCTCCCCTCTAAAGCACAAAAGATTGGGTCACAAAAAAAAAAACAACTTTTCAATTGTGTACTGCTTACGAAAGACACATCCCAAACAAGTAACAGAGATTAAAAATATAAGAATGCTCAAATATAAAGCAGGAAAATGCAAATATAAAGAAAGTTGGGAGTGGCAAGATTTACTATGATATAGAATGGAATTCAAGACAAAAAAGGGGCTAATCCACTTTTGGCTGTTTACAAAAAAGAAACTTATAAATGAGATCATAAACAGATAGGAGACCAGTCTCTGCCTGGAACTAGCAGTGGGCGTGGAAAGGATGAAGTCATGTCCGTTAGGAAATTTATGAATCGCATAATCAGTAAAGCAAAATTCTGTAAAGCAAAAATGATAGCTATCTAAGTCAGAAAAACAATTGTCTTTAGCCAACAATACCCTAAAGAAAAGAGCAGAAGGGAATAAAGATTTACGGACATGGTTGTCCCCAGAGGCATTGTTTTTATACATTGTTTATAATCCAGAAATCCTGAAAGCAACCCAAATGTCTAAACTGAAGACTGATTAGGTAAGTTATGGAACATCCATATAATTGACTGTTCTGCAACTGGCATCTTTGAGGAATTTTAATGGCATGGGAAAATTATTGATATATATTGCGGAATGGAAAAGGATCAAAACTTAGCACACAATGCAATCGCAATGGAAAGGAAAATGCATTCTACATACATACATCTCATTAGAAAAAAATCAAGATATTAATTGTGGTCATCGGTGATTTTTATTTTATGGTTGCCAGTATCTTCCAAGCATTTAAAAATATGTATGCACTGCCTTTACAATCAGAATTTTAAAAATTCACTAAAAAAAAAAGGCAAAACCAAAACCTTCCACATGATGAGAGCTGAGAGGTAAGAACCACATTTCTGCTTAGAGTTTCTAGTGCAGAAATGAGGCCTCAGGCTGGCTGACCCCAAGAAGGAAATGCTAAAGCTGGAATTCCTGGGTTGGGTGATATAATATCATCAATATGATAACCCTTACATGTGCATAGTGTACAGGCCAGCTGGACAAATCCAAACCACCCCTTATTTTTGTGCTGCGCACAAGTTAAATATAAGTTGTCTATTTTTAAAAGGTTGGGAAAAAATGAGAGTAGAGAAATATTTCATTACAAGGGAAAATTATATGAAATTCCAACACCAGTACCCATAAATAAAGTTTTACTGGAACCCACACTCAATCACTTATGTTTTGTCTATAGCTGCTTTCAAGCTAAACTGCAGAGTTGCATAGCTGCCACAGAGACGGTATGGCTGGCAAAGCCTAAAATATTTACTATCAGGCCCTTTACCAAAAAAGTTTGCTGATTCCTGGTGTAGGGCTTTCTGCCTAACAAAGTACATTCAAAACCAGGAGCTCAATTCACTCTCACAATAAAAGTGTCTCATCCCAGAAAGCTGACCCAGGTGGAAAAGAAAGAGATGAAAGAAGGTTCAATCTGGGCCGCAGGATCCTGCCCAAGGGGCTGGGGCACAGCAGGGCCCATCCCTTCCCCTGCCCCCAACAGCCTGCTGTCACTCATCCTCCTTCAGACATCTATACCTCCCATCCCCATGCAGCCCCCTCCCCTCCCCCAGTGGCCACATTTCCTGTCCCTGGCAGGAGCTGCTGAAACCTGTATGGTGGAGGCTGCAGCTGCAAACAGCCTGGTATTTTTATCCAGCCTTTGCTTCCTGTTTGCTGGCTGGGGGGTTTTGTCTGCTGGTGTTCGGTTTTGTCACTTCCGATAGAGGCTGGGCTCCCTTGTCATATCAGAACCGAGAAGCCTGTCTCCTAATAGGTGTGCTGTCTGCGAGCCGGGCCCCCCTGTCCTGGGCCCTTGTCCTCGCCATCTCCAATGACAGCGAGCAGAAGGCAGGACACCTAGGTGGGCAGATGTGAGAAAGGGGTGGTTCTGCTGCAGGAGATGGAAACCTCCACTCTCCTATCAGAGAGGATCAGCTAGAAAGGAGCTGGTTGAGGGATTGATGGTAGCAAGCCGCAGGTATGCCTGCACTTCTTAAACCCACCGCTCTCCCCAAGCTCTGACTCGGAAGAGCAGGCAAGACGCTGAAAGCAGAATTATGCACAGGACTTGGGAGTCATTTGCTGAGAATGTCCTCAGCCCTGGGACTGGGGGAGAGGGGGGCCATTGCTGACCCTCCCAGAAATCGAAGAAAACGTCCCTGTCCTCAACCCGGATACCCCCACGACTCGGCCAGATGTGGGATGTGAGAACTGCTATCAGCACCTCACAAGCCAGCACTCACAAGGCTCACCTTAGCTAAGCACTCACTGTGCCCACAGCACTCTGCCTCACACCGCGCAGGAGTGGTCCCATCCAATCCTCACAGCAGCCCCCAGCAGGACGGAGGCAGGCCCCAGGATGAGCGCCATGTTACAAATGGGGATACCGAGGCAAAGTGAGCTGGACTTGTCCCAAACAACTCAGCTGGTAAGAGGCAAAGCATAATTAAAACCCAGGTGTGCCAGCCCCCGTCCCTCCCCACTCCCCACTCGAATCCCATGTTGGCTCCATCACAAGGACTTCAGTGCTCAGCTTAGGGCCGAACCTGAACACAGGTCCTGAGATGGGGATCTGCCTTCTTGCTTCCCGTGCACCTGGCAAACGCAGCGCCATCTCTGAGCCTGAGGGATGAAAGGGCTAGTGCGACCTTTGCTACAATCACTTCCACCCTGGACAGAGGCCACCAAGGTGCACCGTGGGGGACATCCAGTCTACCCAAGCGTTGCAACTGGCATGACGCACAATGTGGTGCAGTGACTAAGAATGCGGAATCCGCAACTTCCCAGCAATCGGATCTCAGACACATCATCAACTCTATCTGAGCCTCAGTTTCCCTCATCTTAAAAGGGGGAACTATGTCCTCCAAAAGTTATCTGAGAATCTGATTATACAGTGCTGACCACAGCGCCTGGCATAAAGTGGAAACTCAAGAACTACTGTCTAGCCTGCTGGCTCTCCCCTGCCTCCCCTCACAAGGTCTCCCATAGGAGCGTGGGGCCCAGTCTTCAAACTGCAAGATCTCAAATGGTGGCTCCAGGTGGTGGGCATCTCCAGAGCCCTTGTGGGCTGACCACAAGAAAGGGTCAAGGGGAAGTGAGTCTCCAAGATGCTGCCTCCTAGGATCTTGTGTCACTCCCTCCCACACTAAGGAGGACTGACTCATGACACCAATAGGATGGAGTGTGATGTCCAAGGCTGGGTCCTAATAGACCTTGCAACTCTCATCTTGCTCCTTGGATCACTCACTCTTGGGGAAGCCAGCTGCCATGTCATGGGACCACTTAGCCAGCCTATAGAGAGGACCACCCTATGGAGAAGACCACATAGTAAGGCGTGGAGGCCTCCTGCCAACAGTCATGTAAGGGAGTCATCTCAGGACAGGACGCGCCAGCCCCAGGCAAGCCCTTAGATGGCAGCATCCCTGGCCAACATGCTGATAACACCCTCATGTGAGCCCTGAGCCTGACCCACCCAGCTAAGCTGCTCCCAGATTCCTGACCCACAGGAGATGACAAGTGTTGGCTGTCGTTTTAAATTGCTAGGTTTGGGGGGTAATTTGTTACGCAGCACAAGATAACTAATACGCTAGAGATAGAGGGTTCCAGCTGAAGACATGACCCTAAGTTGGGCATCACGAAGAACACAGGCCTCAGTGATCCCCATAGCCTCTCCCTCTCCCAAGTCAGACACAGTGCTGTTAACCAGGGAAATTCTTCACTGACCCCTAAGCTGACTGAGGATTTCTATTCCCACCCACATTGCTGAAAACAGTCCATACACATCACCTGAGTCTCTTTCTTGTCCCCAGACCATGGCCCAGGCTTCTCCTACTGCCTGAGGATGGGTCCAGGCCTTGGGGCCCCCTCCTGAGCTAAGGGCAACTCGTCCTGACTAGAGAGAGGTGAGAGAGGAGATTGCAATCCACCCTTCCTGCAGCCACAAGCAATTTCCTAAATCATACACCAGAATGCAACTCTCTCCTGCTCAAAAACCTCTCCTGGCTCCCACTGCCTTCTCACTGAGCTAACCCAGAGGTTCTCAAGGTGTGGTCCTGAGGCCAGCAGCTGTCAGCAGCATCTGGGAACTTGTTAGAAATGCAAATCCTGTGGCCCCCACCTCAGACCTGGAGAATCAGGAGCTCTGGGGAGGGGCCCAGCTATCCGTGAGTTAATGAATCCTCCAGGGAATTCCAGTGCACTCAAGCTTGAGAACCATGGTGGTGGCATCTTCTCTCACCACCCCACCTCTCTCCCTCCCTCCTCTCCTCCCACAAATATTCAACAAGCACCAATGAGCGCCAACCCCATGCCAGGGCCGGGATACAGTTCTGCAGCCCCCCCAAGTTTGCAGGCTGCCCTCCCCTCGGCCTGGAATGTCCTTTCCCCCTCCTGCCCAGCCCTCGCACCCCAGGCAGGAGGCATGCAATAAACATTAGTTGAACATTACATGAGCGAATGAATAAATGACTGAGTGCACCAACCCCCACTTAGTGTTTCGGGACCTTGAATTAAGTGCTTATCAGTAAGCCACGTGTACCTCCAAGATGGGCACAGTGCCCCCCCCCCCACAGAGCCCCTGAAATGCACGTAACCCAGATTGAGAGGCGCTGTGAGTGTAAAGAGCATGCCGGATTTCCAAGACTTGGTATAAAGAAAAGATAACGTAAAATATCTCAATGATCATTTTTTATACAGATTATAAAAGAGATTCTTCAAATTAATTTCACCTGTTTTTTGTTTTTTACTTTTTTTAATGCAGCTACTAGAAAATTTAAAACTACATATGTGGACCGCCGATTACTAGTAAGCGTTTAGTCACGTGACAATGGGCGCAGCTGCGAGGGCTTCTCCGTCCACTTACCTTCCTTTCTCGCTTGCTCCCTCCAGACAGTGTCCCCTGCCTCCTTCTTCCCAGAAGCACTTATTAAACATCAGTTCTCGCACCCTGCCTTGAGGCTTGGCACAGAGTAGGTGCCACCGGTTGACTGGATGAATAAACAAACGGTGCCAGCTGACCTGGACATAACCCAGGGAGTATTTCCCGACTAGGTAATCTCCTACCTGCTTATTTGGGTGTGGCCTTCCCATTCCACTTTAAAAAGAAGCCAAATTCCAAGAATGTCCTTATGTAACTCAGGGCTGGGATCAGCTTTCCTCTTGCCCACAGCCCGGGGAGCGCTGGCATCCAGGCGAGGGCACCGTGTGCAGATGCGTTCTCCCCTGAGCTGCAGGCTGGGGCGGGGACCTGGGCTTCAGGCTCTCCTGCCAAGCTCGGCAGGGAGGGGCCATGCACTGTCCCACACCGAGCCCACTGGCCCGGGGGTCAGGGAGACTCGGGCACAGCAGAGGTGAGTCAGGGGCCTGATGTGAGTGACTTCTGGGCACTACAAGCCTGTGTCCTGGGGGCCACTGAAGCAGCTACGCCCCCGCCCTCCAGCCCTCCAGATCAGATGGCTGCAAAACACTGGGATGAGCCCCCAAATCCCAATGGAGCTGCCTCTGGAAGCTGAGAAGGCGGCAAGGAGGCTGGCATGGCCAGGCACTTCCCAAACCAGCTCTATTGATGCCAACATGGAGCTGTGGCCCCTGAAAATGGGTCATCCAGCCACCAGTGACATCCTTCACCCCTCCCGCTGGTTTCACAACCCTTTCCAGTTCAGACAAGCGCGGGAGGCTCCCCTGTCACAGGCGTGTGCTGTTTTTTTCTGTGCAGGACACTGTCCTCTAGTCCAGCCTCCTCCTCTTCCTGCAGGGCTGGCTGCTTCCCATCTTTCAGGTCTCTTAAACGTGGCCTCCTCGAAGGGCCCTTCTCTGACTAACTTTTATCCCCCAGGACCTCAGCTTGTTCCATCATAGCCTTCAGCCATACTTTTTAAATTACATGTTGTCATGATATGTTGGGTGTTGGCTGTGTCCTTGTCACTTTCCCGGGTAGATGGGACCATCGACCAGCCTCCAGCATCTAACACAGGTACTGGTACACAGTAGGTGCTCAATAATTGCTTGCTCAATGAGGGACGGGAGACAGGCACAGCTACATGCAGGGAGAGGAACGTGGTGGGTGGGGTGTGGGCTGCCACCTAAGGACTCGTACTGTCCCATCGGCCACGCAGCTCTCAGGCCCTCAAACCACACGTCCCAGAAATCCTCCCGTACTGGCTGAGTGGAGGCCCCCCTCCCGTCCACGCTGTCCACACCGCCCGGTCCACACTGGGGCGTGGCCTAGAGGGGCAGGCCGGGGAGTGACTGGGAGGGAGCAAGAGGGAACTTTCCGGAGTGATGTTGAGGTTTTCGACCAAACAGAAATGTAATGTGGGCCACGTAGGTAATCTTAAGTTTTCTATTAAAAAAGCCAAAAGAAACAGGTTGAGTGAATATTAGTAATATATTTTCTTAAAATGCAATAGATCCAAAATATGATCATTTCGTCATGGAATCACTATTTTTAAATTCTGTAGGACCGCAGTGGTGGTAAGTGAGACAAAATCGCGTATAACTGGGGGCGCGAGGCTGGTTCAGTGGTAGAATTCTCACCTGCTGTGCAGGAGACCTGGGTTCGATTCCTGGCCCATGCACATCCCCCCACCCCCACCCCCAAAATTCAACAATGGTGCTGCAGTGACAGGACAGTCACATGGAAAAAAGAATGAAATGTGACCCCCACCATAGAGCATATCAAAAAATGCGTCTAATTAAACACACACACAAATGAGTGGATGTAAAACTGGTGAAATTTGAATGGGGCATTGGGTGCCATCATGGCCACGTCCCCTGGCTGTGATGCTGCCCTTTACTTTTCCAAGATGTTCCCCTGGGGGAGAGTGGGTGGAGGGCCTACGGGATGGCTCGCCATATTTTTCTGCAAATGCAAGTGAATCAACAGCTATCTCAAAATGCAAAGGCCTGAGCTCAGCGCAGCCCAGGAGAGACGGCAGAAGGGGTGTGGGTGCGAGGATGGGCATCTGGCCTGGACCTGGGGCCTTGACTGTGCCGAGCAAACCCAGACCCAGTGGCCGCCCCAGGGGCTCATAGCCACAGCCGGTAACAAGAGAGACAACGACACAAATGGGCACCGGGGAGGAAAAGCACACCAGGTATGATGTGCTCAGTGCAGACCAGCCCAGGCGGGGGGCTCAGCACGGCCACGAGACCACAACACTGATGGCTAAATGTCACCTGATAGAATCAGAGACTCACCACAGCTGGTGGCTAATATGTTTTGGATCTTTCCTCTGAGCCGAGCACTGTGCTAAAACAAGTCCTTGTAATCCACGGCACAACCCTTTTTAGTATGTGTTAGTATTTCCCTTTAACTCAGGCACAGGGAACTTGGGTGATTTGTCCAAGGTCATCCAGAAAATCTAGTCCAAACTGTCCCGCTCGAGAGCCCAGGGCCTGAACCCTGTACTTTGGTGACTCCTAGACTGGGCCGCACAAGAGGCTGTTCTCCGTCCCTGGTGGATCTTTAACCACCCTGGAGGCGGCCCGTCCCTCCTGCCCAGCAGCACCAGGCCAAGTGGCTGAGCACTAACGCGCTGAGAGGTCAGGGGAGCCCCTGCCCACGGGGCCCTTTGCAAACAGCACTTTGGCCATATATACAGAGTCGGGGGTGCTCGGGGTACACTACAGCTTGTGCACGGAGGAGGGGTGGGGCCAGGGGCTGGGGGTCCATCATCACCTGAAATCAGCAGGAGTCATTACCCTGAGTCAGGCCTTGCCCTCTCCCTAACTCTCTTTTTAAAAAAACATTGGTTTCTCGGGCGGGCCACAGTGGCTCAGCAGGCAAGAACGCTTGCCTGCCATGCCAGAGGACCCGGGTTCGATTCCCGGTGCCTGCCCATGTAAAAAGTAAAAACAAAAAAACAAAAAAACATTGGTTTCTCCATCAACCAATGAGTAGATAAACAAAACGTGGCCTATCCATAAAAGGAATGGAGCTCTGATACCTGGTACAACATGGATAAACCTCGAAACATTATGCCAAATGAAAGAAGGCAAACACAAAAGGACAAATATTGTCTAACTGCATTCATATGGAATGTCCAGAAGAGCTAGATCTAGACAGACAAGAGCACAGAGCAGTGGTTGCCAGGGGCTGCAGGGAGAGGGGAAAGGGGAGTGGCTGCTTAATGGATCCGGGCTTTCCTTTTGGGCTGACTAAGTGTTCTGGAACTAGATAAAGGTGATGGTTGCACAACATCGTGGATCTACTAAATGCCACTGAATTGCACACTCTGAAATGTTATGGTACATGAATTCCACCTGAAGAAAACAAAACCAGTAAAACAGTAGTTTCCACACGATAGAACAGGACACTTCAGCTCCACAAATTATGCCCCAAGTCCTGATATAATCAGGAAGAGGCTGATTCTGGGGTCAGAGAGGCCCAACCCCCCCCATCCATAGGCTGTCCCCAGTATGCACAGCTGTGCCCCCGGAGCCCCTCTCTGTGGAAAAAGGACATGCTTTACCTCACACCCCAGACGTCCACAGTTAAAGGAAGAAGCAAGCAGACCTCCTTTGGGCCACGTTCTGAGAAGCTAAGAACAAAAAGCATACTGGCAAGGCAATGACCCAGCATTTATCGGACACCAACTACATGCCAAAGCAGTTTATATGTCATCCTATTTAACCCTGATGAAAACTGACAGTGACAGTTTTACTATTATTCCAGTTTTACAGAAGAGGAAAAGAGGTTCAGAGACAGCAAGTCAGTTGCTGAAGGTCACACAGCAACACCCTCCGCCATCAGAGAACAGCAACCCAGGAATTGTGAGGTCCTATATTCCCTAGGGGTCCAGATCCTGAGGGCTCACCCACCCTCCAAAACCTGGAGCAGGAATCACACCTTACAATCTTATGAAGCACAGGTGACGGATGCTGCCTTCAAGATAAAGGCAGGCCAGGCAGCGGCAGGCCCAAGAGTGCACCAGGGACCAGCAGGCCTGGAGGTAAGGATAGAGGTATTGGATACCAACAGATTTGGATTCAAATCCCATACGCCACTTACTAGCTGTGGGACCTCTGGGCAACTGACAACCTCTCTGAGCCTCAGTCTCTGAAACTGAGCCCACCTTTGCAGGGCTTTGGCAAAGGTACATGGGGTGATGCAAATAAAGGACGCAGCACTGTGCAAGGCTTGGAGGAGGTGCCTCATGAGAAGACAGAGCTCAGCTGGGGCAGGAAGGGGAGGAGGTTAAGGGGCCCAGGGAGTCAAAGACTTCCACTTCTCCTCCTTCCTCAGGCAGGGCTGTCCCCTCTCACCCTAAGCCCCAAAGCCATTTCACAGCTTGCCTCAATGGAGGCAGACGGTTCCCTGGGCTTGGTGGGTAGGATCTGTCTCGCCCTTCAAATCAGCGACTCAGGCCAACAGGGACAGAGCCCAAGAGACAGATGTCTACGTAGGACTGAGGCCACCAGTGTGATTTCAGGCCAAGCCGGCCCGTTTCATAGTGTTTTCCCATTCAGAAGGAGGCCACCTAATTAAGTGGAAACTGCTGGTCTGAAAATTGATTTCTCCAGCTCTGAGAAGGCCCAGGAGCTCCAAACTGGGTCAGAGACACGTTAGTTCTCGAGTCCCCAGAACCACCCACGTCCCGCCCGCGACTCAGAGCCTGGCGACCTGTCAGTGCGTCTCGACCAGTCCTCTCCCTGCGCCGGGGCCCGGCTTCCGGCTCCTGACCAAGGTCGGCCTCTCCAGCTGCCCCGGGATGCGTGTCAGCGGCCCGGGTGAGCTTGAAGCCACACCTGTGCAGGGGCCCGGGGACTCGGGGGCGGGGGGGCACATACGCCATAGACCGGTTTAGGGCCGAGGCCTCCAGGGCTGTGGGTCCAGCTCACGGGTCAGCTCACGGGTCAGCTCACCAGGAACAGAAAGAACCAGCCCACGACAAAGCTCAAACAGAAGGCAGAAGTCCACAGAGGGGAAATCATCCTCAGCCTGCATCCCGGAGCTAAAGATGACCAGGTCCCGGCTGGGAGGGCCAGGCGGAGGGGCAGAGCTCAGACATGCCCTGAGAAAAGGCCCTTAACACAAGCCATCAGCCATGGCTAAACATCCTATAACAATACTAATGGAAGCTATTGTTTGTCAGTATCTACTACTGCTATGTGCCAGGAAGTTCACCACGCATAGGATGTAAATTTCCTTATCTAAACCTCACAGCACCCCGTAAATGCCCTGATTGTAGAGATGATGAGACTGAGGCTCAGAGAGACCAAGGACTTGCCCAAGACCATTCAGCAGCGAAGGCTGGACCCGAGCCTGGCTGACTCCGGCCCACGCTCTCTGCCACCTGCAATGCGTCTCCTGCTCATGGGGAAATATTCCAGTGCGCCCTCAGTGCACCAGCCTCCTGGGCCGGCCCCCCAGCCTAGGACTCCGAGGAGACTCTGCTTCGGGTCAGCGTGGGGACGCTCGGAGGGTGAGCCTGGTGGAGGTGTCGCAAGGAGACAGCAACAATGCAGGCCCACGAGGACACGAGGGGCTGCGGGGGGCGTCACAAGCCCCAAAACCAGGCTGAAGCTGGGATGCCAGTGAAGGTCCCAGCTTTGTCTTGCTGAGGGGGGTGGATCGCAGCTGAGGGTGGGACCGGATCTCTGGAGACAGCAGGGGAGACTCTGAGAGGCTGGGGTAGGGGTGAGGTGATAACTTATGGAGAAGGCTGGGGAGTGGAGAAGTGGAGAAGGAAAACCTGTTAAACCAGGGCCCTTTGAGCCGGCACTGCGGTTATAACCCTTTCTTCTGTCTTCCTGCAAAGCCTTCGGTAAAATCTGCCTATCTCCCCAACAGGAAAAGGAAACATCAGCAACAAAATGAGCCAGAGCCAGGCGCCACTGGCACTGCCCCAGGGCCACCACCCACCATGGGAATTCCTTTGGGGGGGGGGGTCCTGCCTGCGTTCCAATTCCAGGCCAGCCAGTAACTAGCTGTGTGACCCTGAGCAAGTTACTTTCTCTCTCTGCTTCTGTTTCCACATCTGCAAAAACAAGGTATCAAGAGTGGCTCTAATACAGCTGTCATGAGGGTTAAGAGAGCGCATAAAAAGCACTTCTTGGCACTTCTGTTAACTTCATTTTTTTAAATAGTTTCAAATAGCTTTACTGAGATATAATTCACACACTACACGATTTACCTATTTAAAGTGTATAAATCAGTGGTTTTTAGTATATTCATAGACTTGTGCAACCATCACTACCAATCGATTTTAGAACGTTTTCATCACCCAAAAAGAAACCTCACACCCATTAGCAGTCACCCCCATTCCCTCCCACCCCAGCCTGTCTCCATGGATCTGCCTATTCTGGGTATTTAATATAATTTGAAATCATACAAAATGTGGCTTCTGTGACTGGCTTCTTTTACTTGTTGTAATATTTTCAAGGTTCACACATGTTGCAGCATGTACCAGAACTTCATCCTTTTTTATTGCTGAATAAAATTTCAGGGTAGGGCCCAAATACCCCAAAAGAGCGGAGAAAGATGGTGATGGTAGAGTTATACAGAGAAGGTAGGGTCTAACAAATGAGTATGACTGCTGGCCATTATATTCTTATTTCTTTTAATCCCTGGTGTCTAGGAACAGCTAGTAGTAAAAACCTAAAACTGTGGAATTATAACCCATATCAAACTCCGAAATCTGTTCTTCAACTAACTGTTGTGGTGTGCTTTGAAATGTATTGCTTTTTTTGCATATATGTTATTTTTCACAAAAAAAGAAAAAAAAGTCGATTGTAATGATAAAAAATAAAAATAAAAATTTAAAAAAATTCCGTGGTAGGGATAGATGACATTTTATTTCTCCATTTATCAGCTAATGGACAATTAGGTTACTTTCACTCCAGCTATTTGGAAAAATTCTCCTATGAACATTCATGTATAAGTTTTTGGGTGGACATTTGTTTGCTTTTCTCTTGGGTATACACCTAGGAGCGGAATTGCTGGGTTACTAAGTACATTTTTGAAAATAAAAACCCTCATCTCATTTAGCTCCTCTCAACAGAAAAGACAGGAATTAAGTTTTACTGAGCGCTTACTATGCACCAGCTATTGCCCTAGGCACATTTACATGCACAGCTCCCTTTCATTCTCACAATTTCTGTAGGGTGGCAATTATTATTACCGCCATTGCACAGATGAAGAAACTGAGGTACAGAAAGGCTAAGCGACTTGCCCAGGGCCACAGAGCTAATGTGTAGGGGACGAGGATGTGAACCTGGACAGATGGAAACCTGCAAAGTCCACCTCCCTCCCCCCTGCCTGCCCTCAGCCTAGGGGAGCACAACCCTGCTCCCCAGAAGTTTACCGCCGTGCAGGGGGTCACACCTGTCAATAGGGACCCCTGAGCGGAGGCGGAATGAGACAGGCCTAGTTCAGGCTTTACAGTCAGAGGGGAAGTAGGAGAGGTGACATGTCCCTGTGGTCAATCCACCGTCACCTCACACCTCAGGACCAGAACGCGCCTTCTGGGAACTTCCCCATTCCCACACCTTTCCCACTCTGTGATTCTATCGCTGAGTCACAGTGGCCCCTCACTTCACCTCTAGGTACCAGCTATGGTCTCTGCACATTTGCAAACACATTTTCCTTTTCGTTTTTAAGCTAGAAGCCTTGTGCAGTATTAGGAGCAGACTTCGGCATCCATTTGACCTGGAGTTGAAATCCAACTTGACCACTTCGGAGCTGTGTGACTTGCGAAGTCTTTGAACCTCTCTGGGCCTGTTTCCTCTTCTGTAAAATGAGCATAGCATTCCCTGCCTTACAGTTTCCATCTACTCTAAGCTCAGTTCAGCAGTCAAAAGGCTTAACATTGTTCTTGTCATCACTGAATGGAAAGAATGGGGACTTTGGCTCAAGGTCACTGGTTACCTGACATATATTATTGTCCACTTGTCACAACCTCTTAGGAGCTTCGGGCAGTCAGCCTAGCCCAGCCCTAGGGAAAGGGTGGGAAGCCAGGTGGGAGAGGCAAGGAGGCTGGGGCCCAGAGGTGGAACCGTGCAGGCCAGGGACCACTGGCCTGCTTCCCATGTGGACAGCAGGACTGATACAGGCTGGTTTGAGGGGAGAATAGGGGAGATTCCACCTCCAGGGAAAATACTTACACAAGGTTAAGGTCCCCATTAGGACCAGGCAGAGGTTCTTGGAGACAAATTCCTTAAGAGCTGCATGGGGAAAATGAGGCAGAGCCTACTCATCCAGGTGGCTGGGAGTATTTGGCCCCACTCGGGCATCTTGCAGACAGAGCCTGGGGTAGCAAGATCAAGTCCATCTCCCTAAGTGGGCAGAGAGATCTGACCCTCTTTTAGGGCCTGCCCATGTCGGAACTGACTCAAGCACTGCTTGGGCTCTGGCCTGCAGCCTGAGCAGAACTGGAAGAGTCAGGGGCCGGCATCCTGCAGTAGCTCTGATAACTCCCAATTTACAGAGGCAGAAGCAGGGGCTCAGAAAGGTTGACTGAATTGTCCAAAGTCACACAGCAGGTGAGTAGCAGACTGAAACCCAGACTTGACTTGTTTGCTTCTGAATGGCATGTCTCTCTGTGCATGCTGCCTGTATGCTTATATGGGGGTGGGGGTGTGGAGGGAGCAGTGAAGGGCAGAGTAAGCAACTGAGGGAAAGAGTGGGCCAAGAGAATTGTGGAGAGTCAGAGGAGACAGTCGCAGACCCAGAAGAGGATGTGGGCATTCCAGTGGGAGGACTGACATGACAGAGACTGTGCAGATAGGCTCTGCAGGGGTCTGCAGAACTGGGGCACTGGGAGGCAAACCGGCATGGAAAACTCTGGGTGCCATTCTAAGAAGCAGGAGCTCAAGGGAACTCAAGTTAAGAAAAACCAGTATATAAAGCAAAACATCCTGCCACTGACTCTAAACCCAGACAAGGCCTGCCATCCAGGCGGACTAGCACACAGTGGGTGCACAAAAATTGTCGGCTGTTGGGAGAAAAGCTGTTAGGTGTCCACCAAACCCCGTTTCCTTATCCTCCAGGCACGTGGTTACATTTCCTGTTCCAGTCGCCCTTGCAAAGGGGTGGTCACAGACTGGGTCCTGCTCAATGGAATGGGGACAGAGTGAAGTTCACCCCTTGCCCACTAGAGTAGCTGCAAGCCAGGTGTGGTCACTGATACCTGAAAGGCGGTTAGTCTGAATTGATCTATGGATATATCAAATATACACCAGATTTCAAAGACAGAGTCCAAGAAAAAAAAAAAAAAAGAGTTCAAAATCTCTCATTAATAAATTTCTATAGGGCGGCTGCCGTGGCTCAGCAGGCAGAGCTCCGACCTGCCGTGCTGGAGGTCTGTAGTTCGATCCCTGGTGCCTCCTGCCCATATGCAAACTTTAAAAATAAATAAATAAATTTCTATATTGATTGCATGTTAAAATGATAATATATTAGATAGATTTAATGGGCTAAATAAAATATAGGATTAAATTTAATTTCATCTGTCTTTTTACTGTTTTTATATGTGGCTACTAGAAAACTTTTTAATTACATCTGTGGCTCGCATTATGTTTCTTCCGGACAGCGCTGATCTAGTGGGCCCAGCCACAAGATGGAAGGGGCGTGAGCATGTAGTGGGACCCCCCAACCAGGAACACCCGGTCACAGCAGTTACCTCCTCAAGCAGATGACAGATGGTCCCAAATTCTGATCAGCAAACTTCTGTCACCAGGAGGCGGGGACTTCATCCCCAGCCGCCACCTTGCAAGTCACCCTAGCTGAGAACCCAGACGCTATGGAGCAGAGACAATTTTCTCTGCTGTGCCCTTCCCAAACCCTTGACCTCTGAGAGATAATAACATGGTTGTTGTTTTAAGTCATCAAGCTTTGGAGTGGTGTTTTTTTTGTGTGTTTTTTGTTTTTGCACGGACAAGCACTGGGAATCGAACCTGGGTCTCCAGCATGGAAGGCGAGAACTCTGCCTGCTGAGCCACCGTGGCCCACCCTTTGGAATGATCTTTAATGTGACAATAGAGAACCAAACGATCCCTGACTAATACAGCTCCCCTCCACGACTCTCCCTCCTTCAAGCTTCTGGACACCTTCTTAGGTGTAGCTTCAAGGATGTGGTAAACAAGCCCATCGCCCTCTCCATGGTTTGGCTGACCTGGATCATATCCCCCCTTGTAGTAAGTAGTCAGGTTCAGGTGACAACATGGCCAAGTGATGGTGCCCAGCTGTTCTGCTGCTGGGGGCTTAAATCATCAGCATGTGAAATCCATCCAGGTGAGTACATTTGCAGTGGCTAAGGGGAGTGCCCTCCAAAATAAATGACGTTTAATTTAATTAACTGGAGGCTTAAAAGAGAGAGGTCAGAAGAGAGCTCAGCAGCTCAGACCCAGACGTTTGGAGATGCAGAGAGGAATCGCACCAGGGAAAGCTATTTGAACCCAGAAGCTGGGAGGGAAGTCCAGTAGACATCGCCGTGTGCCTTCCCATATGACAGAGAAACCCAGATGAAAGCCAGCTGCCTTTCTTCTGAGGAACTATAATTCTGTAACTAAATAAATCCCCTTTATAAAAGCCAGTCCATCTCTGGTGTATTGCATTCTGGCAGCCTTAGCAAACTAAAATATCCCTCCCCAAATCTTATGGCCCCGAGAGAGCATCAACCCCCAAAACCACGCATTTACCAGAAAATCAAGTTTGGCCCTTCTCTCTGCCCCCCTTTCCTTCTCTCTTCAACAGAATGCTTTCAAGGTCCAGGATTTCCCCCCTAAAATGAGACATTCTGAGTTCTTCCAGGATCTGGGAACCCCAGAGCTCTCCCGAACAGCAGTGAACTTTCCTTCAGCACAGCCAGCCCTCTGAAATACCACCACGGTCTTCTGAAGCCCTTGTGTATCTCCTCGGCGAGCCCCCACCAGCTTCTCCAGCATTGCGGGGAGCCCCAGGGGCACAGAAGAAGCCAGCCCTCTGGCCTGACAACAGAAAGCACCCTAGTGCCTGGCCGAGGTCCCCAAGCCACGTCCACCGGGAAAGACGGGTTGGCTCAACCCCCTTGGGGGATTTGGGTCCCCATTGACGATGACCCAAGAGGCACCAAGGTCAAGGAAAGATCAGCTCCTGAGCACCATGAGTCAGAAGCTGTTTATTAGCCAGAGCACACTAGGACCAGAATATCTTTGCCAAAAATGGAGCTTTAAAAAATCTACAGAGTTGTGTGGGCTTTAAGAATATATTTTCAGCTGCAGAGACAAAGATGGTGTATCTGACATGTCCTCAAACCTAGCTAGCTAGCTATATAAAACCCAACTCCCTTCCATTAATTAGTGCCTAACCTTAAGCTTCTTTTAGTAAAAAAAAAAAACAATTTTACCCACCAAGAGCCTCTTGGAATGAAAGAGCAGCTCCTCTCAGCACCAGCAGTTTATTAAATGGGGCACCACATCACATGTGGCAATGCGATTACATTATTTTCATGAAACAAGCAGCGCAGTGAGGCTCAAGACCCAGGTATAAATCTTTTTTGAATTAAAAATAATCTAAAGCTTGGAATTATTACCACATAATGCTTTCCAAGAACGAAGCGTCAGGAGATGCTTTGAAAATATCATTCCACAAGGGAATGACCCTTGACCCAGAATCTGTCCCACGTTGTGTTGGGGAGCACAGCTGCCCAACAGAGGAGGAGAAACTTCCCAAACCAAACAGCCTTGACTCCACTGTCTCATTCTATACAGATGCTGGAAATTCACCATGGACTACAACTGTCTCAGTGCAAATGAGGTCTGATTGCCTGGAGTGTGTGCACCTGGAGAAAGCCTGATTCTAAATCATGACTTTATCAGGTCGCCCTTGTAGGGACTGAGTCTGGAAGTGGGCTGCCAGGAGGCTGCAGCCACCCATGGGAAAGGGTCACGGCCCTTGGCTTATTTCTCAGGCGCCTTATCTGAAGGACTCTCTATCTGAGCCTACACTCCCCACCCAGGACCTTGCTAAGTGCAGTTAGATGGTGAGTAGAGAAGACTGGGCTTTTAGAGAGGGGCAAATGCTCCATAAGGGGGCATTCCCTGACTGTGTCACAGGTTCTGAAGTCAGACAGTCCTGATTCAGCCTCTTACATAGGCGAGTTACTAGATCTTTCTAGATCTCAGTTTACCCACCTGCAAAATGGGGGTACTAATGCTACTTACTACATAGAGCTGTTGGGAGGCTGAAATAAGACCATGCATGGAAGCTTCAGCACAGTTCCTGGCATTGAAGTGCCCAATAAAAAGTGGTAGAGAGGATGATGAAGGTGGCGATGGAGCAGTGGTAAGCTCAGGTATGAGTTGTGCCAGGACCTGTGGAAGGCGACCTCGCCCATTCTTTCAGGAGCTGACAGAAAAGGGAAGCCCTCCCCAAAGGGGAGAACCTCACACCACAACCTGTCTTAATCACAGAGAGCTTCAACCCACTGGTTTACAAAAGCCCAGGCTCCAGCCTAACTAACACAGTTTCAGACTGAATTTGTTTCTGACCAACAAAAACATGGAAAAATGGAGATGATTGGAGTAGGGCAGAATGTCCCCTAACCCAGATCTGGGGCTATCTTCTATTCTCTCACTGCATTAACTCCTACTGTGTGCCCTGCCCTCATCAGCCAGCAACTCCCACTGCTCCCATCTTCTCCAGCTACTCTCTCACTACCAGCTGCTCCCTCTCTCCCCAACTACTTCTCCATTACCTTACCTGCTCCTTCACTATTCAGCTTCCTGTCACCCTACCTGATCACTCAGCATCCAGCTACTCTGCCACTCCCCAACTTCTCTCTTACCCCCATATTATTTGGAGTTATTATCTTCTAATTTAAAACCAGTTTGGAGCAATCAAGGGAATCCTGGCTTAGTCAGGGCAAGTCTCTCCTGGTTTATATACGAACCTCTGCAGTAAACAGTCTCTTCCTGGCCAGGCAGCTGATGTTTAGAGATGCCATGTTTCCTACCTGTTATCTTTGAGGTCTTTGGGTTGGAGGGAGTAGGAAGACACAGCCCACATGGCAGAAGCCATGGAATGCTTCCAGACAGAGGACACCGGGGGGGGGGCTGGGTAGCACGACCCTGCAGCAGTCTCCTGGTTCCAGATGTGATGCTTAGGCAGGAGGCTCCTCCCCCCACCAGGGCCCACCCTCTAACTGTCCCTGCGGTTCAAGATGCTCTCTCCTGAGAGCTGGGATAGCTTCATTATGGATCTGATTAAATCATAAGGAATCTCATCCCAAGCTTGCCAGAAAACAAGTTATTTTCAGCAGCCGTGGGCCGCAAATGGAGAAGAAAGTCATGAGCCGGAAGGAATGACTGTATAGAAACTGAGCCCATTCAGGGGAAGGTTGGCCACCACGGCTCCCTGACAAAATGTTAGGTGTCAAGTAACTTGGGAAAAGTTTTTTGAAACACCCTAAGGCATTTTTAAAAATTATTATTATTTTTTATTTCAATAACAAGTAAAGAGGTTCCATTAACTCTGGAAGGTTAGAGGAAGCAATTTATAGAAGCTAATTAGGGTGCCTCCAAAGAGTCTTTGTAATTATAGATGAGTTTTAGACATCCAAATAGCTCAAGTCAAGCAAAACAGATATTCGTGGCTATCTTGAGAGATGGCACATGGGCACCAGGAAATCCCAGGCACCTGATATCCATGTCTCAGTCAACAGTCTCAGACGTCCTGGGTGCAGCTGCTGACTTTTATTTCAGGAGACTTTGAAAGGGCTCCCTGATGTCAGCAGACATCTGAGCTTTACATTATGTTGTAATGGTTGGCCAAAGTCTCTCATTTCACCCAGGATTACAATGAAAACAGCTAGGCAAAAAAATTTTTTTTCCTCGTTCATACTAAGGTGTAAATGACTATCTTCAGAATATTCCTATGTGAATGGCTGAAGGAGGTATCGCTGAGTAATCAGAGATGGAGAAAATGGGGCAGTTATGGCAGTGTGGCTAGAGTAGATAAAGATGAGAAATAAAAGGGAAGAGATAATAATGGCAGATGACAGTAACAGCTACATCGACTGTGTTCACTGTTCATTCTTTACCTCTATGACTCTCCATAGCCCCCTACCCCCAAATATTTTTCCCACTTTATAGATGAGGAAGTTGAGTTGCAAAAAGATTAAATAATTCTCCCACGGTCACAAAATATAGATTAAAACTTGGTTTTGTCTAACTCTAAATTCTTAACCTGGGGGTGGGGGGGTGTCTACTCTCTGCAAAAGCTTCCCAGCTATCCACCAATGATATCTTTTGATTCCTTTCCTCCCACGCCATCCACATTTTGAAAGATTTTATCACTGACCACATTGCTGTGGGAACTAATAATTCATTCCATCTAACTGATGATTATTTTTCGGTTCCTGGTTCTGTTTCAACATTGATCCAGACTTTTAACCCCAATTACTGAAGGTTCAACAAAATATTATGGACTCACATACATCACTGTCATGGCTGTGCATCCAACAAGCATTAAAATTAAATCAGCATTAGCACCATTCCCCAGCACTGAATCCTGACCGCCATGCAGTTTTTAGACTTGCTGCCAATCACACACTGCACATGCACAACCCAGGGTCCAGGGCTCCCAAACAAGGGGCATCTGATAACAGTGTCTGGTCCACCCAGAACATCCTAGCCACCCCAGAGATATTAACAACCAATCTCAGCCTTTGATCAACATGACACGTCCAGGGTTATCACATGGGCTTGATTCAAGTCCAGTCTAAAGCAAAGCAAAGTCTAGAATGTGGGGCAGATTGTAACAATAATGGTCCCCTAGGAATCATGCCTTCCTGTATCCCTGGCTTTGTGTAGAACCCTCCCACACTGACTGTGAGCTTGTTTATGTGACTGGACTTGGCAAATCGGACATCAGCAAATATGATGCAAGCAGGGCTTCATAAATACTTGTGCACTGGAGCTTGCCCGCTGGGGACCCTGAGACCATCATTCTGGATAAAGCCTTCAATGAAAGACCACAAGGACCTCATCCCAGCTGAGCCCAGACCCTGGCTCACCCCACCGGCTGACTGAAGCCTCATGAGGGAGCCCAGGCAAGACGAGCAGAACCGCCCAGTCAATTCACAGAACCGCCCAGTCAATTCACAGAATCATGAGAAACAATAAACTGCTGTTTTAAACCTCGAAGTCTTTTAGGAGGATTGTTATGAAGCAGTAGGCAACCGACATGGCGCAGCTCTAGATGTCAATTCAGCTGGAGGATAGCCATTACTACCTTTGGGTGGGTCCAGGGAATTTGGAGTCCTTAAGTCAAAATGCCTGAGTTCTAGGGGTTCTCTTGAAGAACTGGGAACCCTGACTCCATAAAGATTTGGGTTTCAATTAGATTTGCCTGTGTGAATGGCAAAGATACCATTTCTCGTTCCCTACTAGCAAGTTTTAGGATTTCATATTTCTCTTTTCTTAGTTTTCACCTCTGCTCTGGATGCAACTTCTGCAGCCCATTATGGTAGACAGAGGATGGGGTGATGGGACCAGTTCTGTTTGTTGGTACATAGGATGGATGTGCTGGACAATGTAATACTCAGCAGACTGTGGAATGCTCTTCTGTCTTCTAAACCCCAGCATTCCTTCACAAGGTTCTTTGATGACTTTGGCCTGAGTGAGTGCTGAAAGAAGGTTTAGGGTTAGTGCATTTGAAAGGCCTCTGAGTTTCTCTTTTTTGACAGATAAAATGACTGTTTTCTCACTCCAACAGAAAGGAAATAGTGGTCTCTAGAAGCCAAGAAAGAACAAGGCATACCAAAACTATCTCATCTGTCTTATCTATAGAGTCACTAGCCTGAGAAATGCCAAAGACAGGGAATCTGTCTGTGCTCTGATGAGCATTTAACAAGTCATCCATCAAATCTGCTGATGGATACCACGAGGACATGGTGGTTGAGTGGCATGGTGGTTTGAGTTTGGAGAGGTTCCAGGAGAGTTCCGGTTGGCTGAATCCCCCAAACCCCTCAGGATGGTGCCACCTCAGCAATTAATGTTGGTTTTCCAGTCCATCAGGAGTGATTTCTTCTCCTTTCAAGAGCGGTCTCATACTATCCAAATTTATTAGTCTGCCGCATAAAACAGCAATGCCAGTTTTACATGAGAAAGAGCACTGCCTTGCATGCCAGAAATTCACTTAAGCATGGTCAACTTGTTCTACGTCTGTAGGCAGACCTGGCTGGGAAGCCAAGTTATAATCACAAGGAGGTTCATAGTCATTGTGTGTAATGGCTTTACACCAAGGTGGATTGATGTCTTCTTTTTCCACAATCAGACTGTCCTCAGCAACAGGATGGTAACCTTCAAAGCTACTGGTCACATTGTACTTTCCCCTGGACAGTATTTAAATAGCATTGCTCATATATGATCTACTAGTCTCCTTTTCCCACGCATTTGTTCTCAACCAGCTCTCTTCATAATAGCACTATCCACTTCTAAGCATATTCATACCTCCCTTTCTCCAAAGTACCAAAGTACTTTGCTAGACTATGAGTGAGATGACGGTAGGGACTCAAGTCTGTCTTACATACGGCGGAACCCCCAAGACTCAGGCTAACGTTGCCCAGGCTGTGCCCCATGAACATCTATGCTCAAATTTCTACACTGCGTTTTGCTGTAATTTAACCCTCAGGGAGCAATCTTTTTCCAAGTTCCTGCAGGAAAGGAAGGCTCTTTTGTTTCATAGCAAAGACTCTTGCTTTGATCCCACACACCAACTACAAATGATAGTACAGTTAAGTGGTTTTCTTTCAGTTGAACAACCATCCCCAACGGCTAATGGCAGACTTTGATATATTAACGGGCAGGCAGTTTCTAGGGGTGTGCCCCAAGGCTCTGTCTTTGGCAACAATCTGTGCAACATTTTCACCAAGGACTTGGATATCATCTAGAACTGTGTTGTCTGATACAGTGGTCTCTAGCCTAATCACATCTATTGAGATTCAAATCACTTTAGATTGAATAAATCAAACTTTCAGTTCCTCAGTCATCCTGGCCACATTTCAAGCGCTCAACAGTCACACGTGGGACAGCACAGTTTCATCATCACAAATGTTCTATCGGTCAACACAGCTCCAGAAGGCAAATGCTCACTGCATTTATAAACAACATGGAGTAGAAATTGTTGGTGAATGAGTTTGAGATAGACCTTTTCAATTAAGGCCTGACCAGCATCCATTTTCTCTCCCAGTAACAGCATTCCAGTTTTTCTTGGGTAGGTAAAATACATCCCCGTGTGTCGGCCCACGTGTTTTTGGGAGGAACTGACTATAGACCCGGGCATATGACTCAGATGAGCCCCCTCATAGCATTGCCCCCCCAACTCCAGCCACTGTGATTGGCTCTGAGACAGACAGATAACCAAGCTTAGACAATGAGATTCAATTTGGGGATTTTTTGAAACTGGAACACTGTTGGGAAAAGAAATTCTTTCTATTGGGGTTGCTAAAAGGACAGGACACACGCTTTAAGCTGCTGGCAGTCACCTATTCAGAGACTTCTCTTTTTCTGCTCCCTGGATCCACATGTACCTAGAGCTGTGATACCCTCAAATTTTTCATCTATATGAATCCACATGTTTTGCTTGGTTAGTTTGAGTTGCATTTCTGTCACTTACAACCCAAAGTCCTAATTTATCATTCAAGAACCCAAAATTATTTGGGCAGATGGATATTGGGGCTTAAAACGCCACCAGAGTTAAAAATCAGCTGCGCATGCAGGAAGACTTCCGGGGCACTGGTAATGTCTGTCTTTTGATTTGTGTCGATGCTGGTTACGTGGGTAAGCTCAGCAAATGAAAATGCAACAAATCACATCCTCTTCTCTGTGAAGAGTATACGTCAACAGATAGTTGTGTAAAACTCGATTGCATACAAACAGGATAAGGACGACGTAGCTTTACTAAGGTGAAACCAACTTAGGGATTTTACTTTCTTATAAGCTCAATGTGAGTTAACAGTGGATAACGAAAAAGTCAATGGAAACTTAGGCTATACTGATGGATATACTCAAGCAGACTGAGGAAGGTGACAGCTCCACTCACCCTAGGGTGAGCCAGATCAGATCTTGGGAAGGACAGAGTGTAGA